>JAKCOX010000127.1:600000-821075 GCA_022605575.1 Laterallus jamaicensis coturniculus | reverse complement strand
TCTTCCTTTCCCTTCCTTTCCCTTCCTTTCCCTTCCTTTCCCTTCCTTTCCCTTCCTTTCCCTTCCTTTCCCTTCCTTTCCCTTCCTTTCCCTTCCTTTCCCTTCCTTTCCCTTCCTTTCCCTTCCTTTCCCTTCCTTTCCCTTCCTTTCCCTTCCTTTCCCTTCCTTTCCCTTCCTTTCCCTTCCTTTCCCTTCCTTTCCCTTCCTTTCCCTTCCTTTCCCTTCCTTTCCCTTCCTTTCCCTTCCTTTCCCTTCCTTCCTTCCTTCCTTCCCTTCCTTCCCTTCCTTCCCTTCCTTTCCTTCCTTCCTTCCTTTCCTTCCTTCCTTCCTTCCTTCCTTCCTTCCTTCCTTCCTTCCTTCCTTCCTTCCTTCCTTCCTTCCTTCCTTCCTTCCTTCCTTCCTTCCTTCCTTCCTTCCTTCCTTCCTTCCTTCCTTCCTTCCTTCCTTCCTTCCTTCCTTCCTTCCTTCCTTCCTTCCTTCCTTCCTTCCTTCCTTCCTTCCTTCCTTCCTTCCTTCCTTCCTTCCTTCCTTCCTTCCTTCCTCCTCCTCCTCCCTCCTCCTTCCTTCCTTCCTTCCTTCCTTCCTTCCTTCCTTCCTTCCTTCCTTCCTTCCTTCCTTCCTTCCTTCCTTCCTTCCTTCCTTCCTTCCTTCCTTCCTTCCTTCCTTCCTTCCTTCCTCCCTCCCTTCCTTCCTTCCTCTGGAGCTTCTGAAACAGTTTTTGATAACAAGTCTCAAATTATGGTAAAAGCCTGTCAACTTCATCCATTCTCTCAGCTGATCCAGATTAATTCCACTGATGTTCAGACACCGAGTTCAGGAGTCCAAGTTATGCTGTAGTCAACTGAGAAAGCAGATACCCAGAAGTGTGTGGATATATGAGTAGCAGGAGAGGGAATTGGACTTGTTTGACCTGACAAAGAAAAAGGGTGAAGGATCTCACTGCTGACCATATGTAATGGCAGGATGCAGAGAAGACAGAGACAATTTTTTCTCACAGGTATACAGCAACCAGGTGAGATGCAGCAGGCACAAAATGCTAAATCAGAAATTCAAATCAGATTTTAGGACACCAATTTTTTCTCAATGAAGATGGTAAAATTTGGACAGGTACTGGAGGGCTAGTAGCATCTCCATTTTTGGAGATATTCAAAAGTCAGCCAGTCAAGCCCCTGAACTACGTGCTGTGACTGGATATGCTTTGAGTGGGGTACTGGAAAAGAGGCCCTTTCCAATTCAAATTTTCCCATGGCTTAATAGTTCTATGGCCAAAGCCACTCTGTTAAGTTGCCTTTCATTATGTAGTTAAAGAAATTTTACACTGGAAATTTCCATACCACTAATGAGTTCTTCTCTCTAGTTCACTGAAGTTTAATTTTGTTTCAGGTGGGGACATATTTATTGTATAATAAAAGTACTTAGCCATAATGCTACATGAAATCTTTTGGACATCATCTAAAAATACCCATTTCTTTTCTTGTTAACTCCACTTAGCGAGCCTCATTTTTTTCCTTGCTCATCATTTTACCAGCTGAATTATTTCTGTATATAATCTTTTCCTTTCATTAACTTCTTCTTGCCTGTTGGCAGCAAAGATATTTGGCATTGAAAATTGACAGAATATCAGTTTATGTAGCTTTTTTTATGTGATTAATTAGTGCTTGGAAAAAAACCTTGGTAATCAGTCAAGGCTGTGAGGGTTAACAGAGAGGTCTTTTCCCTTACTTTTTGCTTGATTTGTTTCATAAACAGTGATGCAAGCAAACACATCAGGACCCAAATTGGAAAGTAACTTCTTACTATGGTAGATTAAAGGAATAGAAGATCAGTGGAAGGATTTTGCTTACTGTCTGAAAGATATGACAGCTCTGGCTTGCTCTATACATTGCAGGCAGCTTAGTTCTCTATCAGCCTGTATTTTGTCAGTGAAATGCTTATCTGAAACCCTTGCCCAGCAATCTTACCAAATGATGGCTTTCTCACTACCGTTGCTTTCAAAGCAAAAAACTCACACAACCTTGTTTGGCATGTTATCTCCTATCAGCTCGTACTCAGTTGTGAAAAATGGCTTGAAAAACAATGGTAAACCCAAGAAAATGCAATAACAAACAGCAATGTGTCAGGGTTTAGGAAGGTGTGATTACAAGCACCATGGAGACCATTGTCAGGTCAGATATGTCTTTTTTAATTAGCAGAAATAGAGGCGAAAAAGCATGTTAACAGGATTAACAAATGAAATTACCAAATTATAGGTGTTAATATCAGTATCATTCCCTGTATTATCTCAGAAGATGACATCCTAGGAAATAATTTTCATTTTTAATATCTATGTTTCTCACCAGTACTTTCCCCCACCCCCACTCCCCTATCTCTCAGATGTTTGAAAATGTTCAGTGAGAGCCTCCTGAGAACAGGACTGGAATTGGCCTTCTTGTACATAAGCTCAGAGATCAAGCTCTTCCGTGGGGAAGAGAAACAGTGCTTTTGGCTTTTCCCTTTTTCTTAATGGACAAACTTAAACATGACCACACTGATTTGTCTTGGTCCCCAGAGCAAAATTCTAGGCTATGATATGAATCTTCTCTTCTTCCTTTTGATGTTTTCAGAATCAGATCCTGGAAAATTAATGTAGGGCCAGGTTAATAAGTATGTTTTTATCCCATTTTAAAGCTTGTTAGGATCTTCCCCTGGAAAGATGGAAAAGAAACAGTCTTGGAGAGAGAGAGTAGATACACATCTCTGTGCAAATGAGTAGGGGACTAGATTTTTCCAGAATCTTTATCAGCAATTTGGAGGTATCTAAAATCACTGTTGGTAAGAATCGTGACTAAGCCAAACACTGACTAACAGGTAAGTAATGAGGAAGGCAAAGCTTGCCATAGAGACTAATGTGGATTGATCAGCACATCAGTCCCATTACAACATAGTTTAATGGACTATCACGAAAATACAAGGTAAGTGTTAATTATTCTGTAAGATGACAAATAAACATCTTTCTATATTGAGTAGTTCTCCATTTGCTGAACGTTATTGGTAATGTTCATACTTGTAAAGAAAAAAATGAAAGACTACACTTGTAGCACTGTCAAAGACTGCAGTCCTGCCAATGTTTTTATAAGCCAGTGTGGAAACACTGAAAACTACAGAGAGGGAAAGAGTCCAGCTCCTTTGATGTTGTGCAGCCTTCGCCACTTCCTTAAGCAGGTGTTTTGGTGGGACTTTGCAGTCAAGAGGAGCAATTCTATTTCAGTGTCACCCACCCTTCCTATTCCTTTCTCCCAGATGGAAATGACTGGCAACTCATAACATCCTAAAAACATTTTTGGCAATGCCCATACTAGTAACTGCTCCTTCTGCTCCTGCAGTCCTGTTCCAAACTCTCTCCAGTAAAAATTTACTTTCCCTGTGCTTTTTATAGTGCAGCTCACAAGAGCTTGTGCAAAGGAAAAGTAAACAGCTAAGACTATAAATCATCATAGACATCATAGCTGCACACTTTAAGTCTTAAGGAGATGATCTAGGGGATTCTGAAAGTAGCAACAGTCAGAGGGGAAACACCAGTGGAACACCTCAGCAGTATTAAGGGGTATTCCTCTAAGAAAGTGACACAGCCTACAGCTCTGCTAAAATGCCTTTACACCAATGCCTACAGCATGTGCAGCAGGAAGAATTCAAAGGCACTGTGCTGCTAGAAAGCTACAACCTAGTTGCCATTACTGAGACTTGATGGGATGAATCTCATGACTCGAGTGAGGTTACCAATGGCTACAAAATGTTCAGAAGGGAGCAGAGGCCTTGCCCTCTTCATCAAGAACTGGATAGAGAGTGAAGACCTGTCTTTGAAGAATAGCTAAGAGCAGCTTGAAAGCTTATGGGTAAGAATTAGCGATGAAGGCAGCAAAGGGAACCTTGTGGTTGGTGTCTGCTACAGGAGGCCAAATCAAGGAGAGACTATTGACAAAATCTTTCTCCAGTTACAAGAAGTATCACCCACAGGTTCTTGATCTCCTGGGGACTCCAGCCATCTTGGCATCTGCTGCAAAAGTAGCACAGCAAGCTGTAGGTAATCCATGAGACTCCTGGAATGCATTGAAGATAACTTCTTAAACCAGGTAATATACAGCCCTCCAGGCATGATGCGTTACTTCACCTGTTGGTCACCAACACAAATGAAGTAATCAGTGATGTCAAGACTGATGTCAGTCTGAACTACAGTGATCATGCACTGGTAGAATTTGCAGTCCTGAGCATATGGGTCAGGTAAAGACTGAAGTCAGGACCTTGGTTTTAGGAAAGCAAAATTCCAGCTGTTCAAGGAAGTATTCAGTAGGACCCCTCGGGAAACTGTCCTCAGAGAAGAGGGAGCAGAACAGAGCTGTGAGATCTTTAAGGATGCTTTCCATAGAATGCAACTCTCAATCCCCAGCTGTAAGAAATCAGGAAAGGAAGGAAAGAGACCAGCATGGCTGAATCAAGACCTACTGGTCAAACTAAAGAGCAAGAAGGAAATTCACAGGCAGTGGAAGCAGAGAAAGGTATCCTGGGAAGAGTGTAGGCACACTGCCTAGTTGTGTAGGGATGTGATCAGAAAGGCCAAGGCATAGCTGGAGCTGAACTTCACAAGGGATGCAAAGAGTAATAAGAAGGCTGTCAATCAGAAAAGTACAGTCAAAGAAAGCATATCCTCCTGATGAGGAAGGCTGGCAAACTGGTAACAACAGACAAGGAGAAGGCTGAGGTACTCAGTAACTTTTTGCCTCAATCTTCAATGATAATCTCTCTTCCTACACCCTTCAAGTGGATGGACAGCAAGACAGGGACTAGGCGTGCAAAGTCCATCCCACTGTTAGTGAAAATCAGGTTCATGACCACCTGAGGAACTTGAACATGCATCTATGGGACCTGACAAGATGCACCCCAGAGTCCTGAGGGAATGGGCTTATGTGGTTGCCAAGACACTCCCTATGATATTCAAAAAGTCATAGCAGTCAGGTGAAGCACCTGGTGACTAGAAAAAGGGAAACCCATTTTAAAAAAGGGTAGAAAGGAGAACCCTGGGACCTGCTGACCTGTCAGTCTCACCTCTGTGCTTTGGAAGATCATGGAACAGATCCTCCTAAAAGCTATGCTAAGGCATATGGAGGAGGGGGATGGGATTTGAGACAGCCAGCATGGCTTCACTGTGGTCCTGCCTGACCAAGTTAGTGGCCTTCTGTGACGGAATGGAGAGATATGGATTGGATGGGTATGCTGTTTAGTGGATGAGGAATCGATTGAGTGGTCACATCCAGAGAGTAGCGGCCAATGGCTCAATGTCCAGATGGAGACTGGCAACAAGTAGTGTCCCTCTGGAGTTTGTAGGGACCAGTGTAGGGACCAGTACTGTTTAATATCTTCATCAATGACATGTACATTGAGACAGTGGGTTCATGCACACTCTCAGGAAGTTTGCCAATGACACCAATCTGAGGGGTGTAGTTGATGCCTGAGGGACAGGATGTTATCCAGAGTGAGCAGGACAAGTTCAAGAAGTAGGCCCATGTGAACCTCAAGCAGTTCAACAAGGCCAGGTGCAACGTCCTGCATATGGGTCAGGGAACACCCAACCTCAATACAGGCTGGGGGGTTTGTCAACTGTATCCTGGGCTGCATCAAAAATATGCAGCCAGCAGGTTGAGGGAGGTGGTTCTGCCCCTCTACTCCCCACTGGTGACACCCCACCTGGGGTATTGCAGACAGGTCTGGAGTACTCAGTACAGGAAAGACTAGAACCTCTTGGAGTGGGTCTAGAGGATGACCACAAAGATGGTCAGAGGGCTGGAGCACCTCCCCTATAAACACAGGCTGAGAGAGTTGGGCATTCAGCCTGGAGAAGAAAATACTCCAGGGAGACCTTATTGCAGCCTTTCAGTACTTTAAAGGAATTTATAGGAAAGACCTGGACAAACTTTTTAGCAAGTCCTGTTCTGACAGGACAAGGGGCAGTGGTTTTAAAGAGGGTAGATTTAGGTTGGACATGAGGAATAGTTTATGATGAGGGTGGTTATACCCTGGAACAGGTTGCCCGGGAAATTGGTAGATGCCTCATCCCTGGGAACAATTAAGGGCAGGTTAGATGGAGCTCTGAGCAGCCTGATCTAGTTGAAGATAGCCCTGCCTATGGCAAGTAATTGGACTAGATGACCTTTAAAGGTCCCTTACAACTCAAACCATTCTGTGATTCCATGATCTCTCTGGACTGACTGAAACTGAGAAATGTCCAGTAAAAACTTGTCTTTGCTGTCTGTGTCATGTAGCATCTTACACAAATACACAACACCTCACGCAAAGCTTCATCTCTGCTACTTCCACATATGGCTGAAATCCCTCTGCTTACATCCCTGACAATTTACATTTCTTGTCACTTATGGCACTTCTCATTCTGATTTCAGCTCTGTAGCAGCTGAAGAACAGGAGCTGCTTGACAGGGGACCCTCCCTTTCATTCTTAGTCTCACAGAAAATGTGAGTTGCAGATGTTTCTCAAACTGCCTGGGGAGACTACATGCTCCAAGGGCAATTCAGGGCACCAGATCCCCACAAGAGCCACTATACTATGTGAAAGTGATATAACAAGAGATATGAGAGCAGTACATTGAGTGTATGGGGACTTCAGGAGCAGCACAATTATATAATTGCAGTCACCACCACAGTGGTGACCCAGTGCACCCACCTGGCCTCAGGGTGAAGGAGCAGACCCAACACACAAGGTCACTGTGAGGGACAAGGCCCTTATCCTAGAAGAGGAGCGGCTTGAAACGATTTCTCCTCCATGCCCTCCACTGAATATATTCTTTCTATTCTGTGGCTGCATGAAGCTTGATGTGGGATTCACAGTGAAGCCAGAAGGACAATGTGCTCAGCTCCACACCACAGACCACTGGCTTGGTACACAATAACTTGTGTATGGGCACAACTCATTCAAATGAGTTGAGCAGACACACAAGTTTCCAAGCTCAAGTTCACAGCATCCCAGGGAATGACAGGGGAGGAAGACATCTCCCAGAGCTCCAGCTGCCAAAACAGCAAGTAGTTTTTCATGTGTGGATGACTTTAAGTAAAAAAATTAAGTTCATCATCCTGTCAGCAGCATGTTTTTTCTTGGTTTGAACCCACTGTCCACATCTTCTCAGTTATTGTTGCCCTAGGACTCCATCACTGGCTTAGCTCTCATCTAGTGCTATTAAGGCACCAACACTAGTCATGGCTCATGGTCCTATGGAAAGGAAAATGACTAACAGCTGCTTCCTTGGTCCAACAGCTGCTTCCATGGATGCTTTCTTTTTTTGCCTTTTTCTTTTTTAATGAAGACTGGGAAAAATTTCTGAGGCAAATGCTCATTTCTTTAATAAAAAAGTCAGCCAGTAAGTTAAGTGCTTCTGCCAGTAGCTGTCTCTTATTTCAGAAAAGGTTTTTAACTTTGAGAATGAAATTCTATGAACAAAGCACTTCTTTGGAAGCCTCATCTAGACACAGTCTTCTCAGAGTAAAGCTTTTTTTTTTTTTAATAAATAGGACCAAATTGTTCTAAGTTCCATAACTGCCAGCTGCTATTAAAATCACTGGGAATTATGTATATATACCTGAGGAAAAATGTGGCTGGTAGTTCTTAGAAATGAGAGAGGAATTAATTAAAAATGGATTTTGGATTAAAAATATCAGAGGGATCAGCTGACTATGTGCTATAGAAAGGAAAAGAGCTGACTTAGAAAGCCTTAGGAATCAGGGTTATCGCAGGAATTCTGCCAAGGCATTTATCTATAGTGGTAGATACTCCTATTTTGACTTGCAAACTGTTAGAGAAATATAAACTGCTTTATTCCCTTGTCCCAGTTAGATTAGTCAAGTACTTAAGCACTTTATCTTTTAATTAATTGTATCAGCTAAGTGTGTATTTAAAAACTGAATTTCTGTGCAGAAATCCCCAACATATTCATCACTTCTTGTACACCCCTCTTCTCCACAGTCTGCCAAGCACTGAGTCATAGCTCCATTTTATTCTATTCTTTCCATTGCTGCACAGCAATTACACAGTCTATGAGAAAATTATATTTGTTGTTTAATCATCAGGGGTACCAGCCATTCATAAGAGAGGGAGACAGCAGCCTGTGCAGAAAGAGGATGATTTAAGGGAGGGTTTGCAGAACGTGATCTAAACGTCAACTAAACTTAGTAAATGGAAGATTTGGAAGCTGTGGTGGAAGGTCATCTCTTATCACAGTCTTTTTTTCAGAGAAAAATCATAAAGGAAAAATACAGCTGCTGGTTCATGTTCACTGTGCCAACCTGAAAACTCTGTTTCCCAAAACTTTGCTAACCTAGAAGAAATAGAAATTGTATGTGACTGTTGTGGGTTTGGTTTATAAAACAAAACTCAAAGCAAGGCTTTCCTAACCACATATCATCTTATCTGCTTGTTGTGAATGGAGCAATACCAGTGGCTAAACACAAGGGATGATTCCAGTCAAACAACTTCCCAACCTCATCCATGCCAGTGTGGGTTAGTAGCAGCTGTGCTTCCCCAGGCAGCTTCCCTAGGAATGTAACCTTGAACTTACCCCTAGTTAGCACTACAGGGCAATCCCTCCCTCCCCAGCACTCAGACAGAAACAGAAAGGGGCATAGAGATGTTTGGCCACACCGTGTTCACTTTAGCAAATGTTAGAACATATACAATCTGTTTTCAGGAGCTCCAAGGTTGGACAAATGAAATCACAGCAATTAATTTCAGGAGTAATGCAGAGTGCCTTGATGAAAACATAGGTGGTGTTTCACAGGTACAAACATTAACTCACCCTGAAACCAAAGACAGATGCTCTCAGATGATGGCCCAGAGCAGCATGCCCAAGTCATTCTGCAGGGCTCTGCAGGCATGAAGCATGTCTTGAAGGCTTGTGCTCGGGGTGTACTTGGCCTGTTACAAAGCACAGTGCAAGTACTGTAAATGACAAACAAATAAACTCTTTATCTGGAAATTTCAGTGGAGTCACATCCAGGATGTGACAGCTCTCTTCCAGCCAGCACTTGCTGTTGGGACTGAGCTTGCCAGACCTGCCTGGCCCAGCTCCCGGATGGTGCAGCCAGCATTCCCGTCTCACGTCAGGGGTGCCTACTGCACCCCCGCAGTGAGGGGCACCACTTTGCCCTTGGTCCCTGCAAGCTAGCCACCAGGCACAATCAAGACTGGGCTTTCCATGTGCACCAGATGAACACCCTCCCCAGGTCAAACCTGTGTGCCTGGGAAATCTCCTGCAAGTTGGTAGTTTCTTCAGCTGCTGGGATCGTACAGGTATAAGGTATTAGAGGTCACACTGCCACAGCTGGTTTCTGAAAGCACCAGGTTAGGACTGGGGTCAGGTCAAACAGAAGTGAGGCACTGGGTGACAGACTAAAGCTTTGGCAGCCAGTGGCTTGCAGTTACAACTTTAAGCCAAGCTACTGACTCATGCTGGATGTGTGAACATGAGCAATGCAGTTGGCTTCTTGCTACTTAAATCAGCTAAGCTGGAAGATTGAGTCACGGCTGGACCTCCCAGAATCCAGATACAACGTCTGAAATGACCTTTCTAGAATAAATAAGTGCAAGTTTGCCAGTTGCCTTTAAACTCAGCATATAAATGTTAGACTGTGCTAGAGCTACAGGGAAGAGGATGGGGAAGAGCATGACATAAGCTTGCCCCTTCCTCAGCACACTGGGGAGCTTCTTGTAGAAATGAATGGGTCCTTTTCTCTCTAACACTGTGGGAATGCTAGTTTCCAAGAAGTTTGCACTCAGCTTGCCTAAGTATACATTGCTCAGTAACACTGAGCACATGGATGTGTGCAGAACATTGGAAAGAGGAAAAAAAACCCCATAGAATCATGCAAGAAGTGGCATCTGGAAGTCACTCAGGCTGACCTCTCCTCAATCCCCATGACTATCTTCAAAGTTAGATCAGCTGGCTCATGGATTTATCTAGTCAAATTTTAAATATCTCCAAAGACAAAGATTTTGGGGACTTTTTGAGCAACCTGCTTTAGTGTTTGACCACGCTCACTGATTTTTTTCTTTATGTTTAATTGTGATAACCTTTGCTGCAACTTATTTTTCATCTTTCTCTGTGTACCCAGAGAACTGTCTGGCTTCATCTTCTATGTAATTCCCTTTTAGGTTAGGAAAAGAGCCCTTAGCCTCCTGTTCTCCAATCTAATCCCAGCCCTCTGGATACATTTCTAGTCCACAGCTGAACTTGCTCCAGCTTTTTGATATCTTTCTTGCACAAGGGTCCCTAAACTGGACACCAGAATTGATATGCAATCTCACCACTGCCAAGTAGAGAGGACTAGTGTCTTCCCTTGGTTCACTGGTTACGCTCTTCATATGTAGTCCAGTACACATCCATCCCTGCAAGTGCACCCTGCTGACACATTCAGCTTGGGATCCACTAGGAAACCCAGGTCATGCTCTGAAGAGCTGCTATCTAGTCAGTCAGCCCTCAGCTTGAACTGTATTATGGATTTTTCTGTCCTGGGTGCAAAAACAAAAGGAGTAAATCCATGATAACAAACATACCTACTGCATTGGTCGGAGGAGGTCCATAGTCAGAGGAAGCTTTTTACAGACTCAAAACAGCAACTATCCAGGACAGCAGACTGCAGGGAGTAGCAAAAGGTCATGATCCTGCTGCCCATTTTGCTTTTACTAAAAAAGTCTTGGAAACCCAGGCTTGCTGCTGCTGAAGTTGAAGACACAGATGCATGTGTGGATGTGTAGCTTTTTCTAGGCAAGATGGGACTCCTTTAAAGCTATCACTCTTGCCTCATCTCCCATGTGCCTGGTAGCAGCAGGAAGAGCAAGTCCAACTCTCCAGGGCTCTGCTGCTGGGATTCCTCATTCTCCCCAGACTTACACAAAGCTGAGCAAGATCTGTCCACATTTTCCAGTTACATTACTGAGCCTCTTCCCCTGTAAAACAAAATATTCAGCTAACTATAGTGAATTAAATGGTTATCATCAAACACTATGTAACAATATATATGGATTCAATGGTAAAATGCATGCCAGATTTAACTTCAGTTCTTCAAAATCTGTGCTAAACAACCACCTCAGCACTGCCAAACACAGTAACCCCAGTAACCTTGAAAAGCACTGCATATACCCAGCTCTCTAGAGAAGCTGTGATACCCTCTGAACTCTACACAAATCAGGGCATGTCATGATGAGCTGCATGTGGAGTGTAGGGAGACACAAAGATGCTCCTCTCTGCCATTACAAGGAAGGGCACAAGGGCATTGGAATACAAGACTGTCTGGCAAATGAAGACATATTTAACCCATGACCCCAAGAAAGAGGATAACAGTTCAGCTGGATAAGAGGTTTCCGGCTTTCCTGGTCTGGCTGGCTTCTCACTCTAAGTGCGCTCCAGATAGTGGTCCTGGGACTACCTGTGGCTGAAGTTGCTCCTGGAAAATCTGGTTATCACTGGATATCTTCTCCCTGGAAGCTGAAATTCCTGATTTACCTATGCTAAAATGAAACAGCAAGTGTATTAGAAGCAGAAGAAATTTCTGGTTACTGTTGTGACCTATTACAAGCTTCTGTCTACGTGCCCCGTTAATGATTCAGCTGTTGAGGTGGCACAGAGGCAGGCAGAAGTTTGACACCTAGCCTGTGGGCATCCTAAGTGGATACAGATCTCAGGACAGCCTCTACTGAGGCATATGCAAGAAACAAGTGGGCATTCAGAGACACAAGGCTGCCGTGGAACCCCTCAGTGTTATAGTCCACTTTTCTGGTAACCTCTATGAAGGGAAATGGAGTTGTAATTGGTGAATCTGAAGCAACATGGGACTTAATTTTTGCTACAAATCTGGTAGCATGTCCTGCCAGCAGCTGGTCAGACGTGACTTGAGGAGAGGGCTCTGTGTTGTCCATGGGGTGTGAGATAACGTGAAGATGCTTCCTTTCCCCACCAGGCACAATGAAGGTGGCCCTTCACCCCCTCCACTCCTTTATCCTGGAGCGCCCTGTGTAAATCGTTGTTATGCTCCTGCCACATCCTTGAAGTGTCACAGCAATGACACCCAAGATAGATAATGGGTGCCTGTGGGCACATTCACATGAGCCCTGTTCCTAATGTGAAGTCAATTAAAATCAAGTAATGCAAGGAACACATTGGATCCTAGATGCTCATGACAATAAAGAAACCCCATTTTGCATCATGCAATGCAATTACTAAATAGTGATTCTTGAGATCACTATGCCAGGAAATAGCCTGAACCACAAAATTGAGACATTTGTTTAAAGGTGGATTTCAGGCTTTTAGAGTTTGTAGATTCCATTTTTGTTCCAGCTTGTTAAAAAGCAAGATCCTGAACACAGCACTGAGCTTTACAGTCAGTTCTGCACTTTGAACATCTCCTCCCCAGCAATTCTACCAGAAACAAAGAAGGCACCTGTGGTTCTGTTTTGGAGGAACAACAAAATTAGGACTGCATGGAAGGTTTAAAGCTGGGATCCATCAATTCAGTAACACAGAACAACACATCAACATCTTAGTGATCTGAAGAAGCTAGCTCAGCCCGATTCTTGTGAATTTAAGTTAATTTGCTTACTTCAAGCCTTTTTTTTTTAAACTTTTTTGTAACATCTATGAATCATTGCACCATCCAGAATGAATACCGACTGAATGCTTCCCTGGCTCAGAGATAACAGAGCCCCTAGCTTAGTCAGGAAAATTATTTAAGAAAAATCAATGGCTTTGCTTTGGTAACAAAATAAATTTTAAAAATAACAAAGTAAGAGCTGAACAGTTGGGATGCCAGCAGAAGGATGTTTCAATCCACTGCCCTTTCATACCAAGAGCTCAACTGACAGCAATTAGATACACATGTTTCTCAGCAACATCCAATCTTAGTAAAGTCCTATAGCCATTATTTCATCTCTTCCATACTGTGACCAAACACATTAGGGAAAATGGGTCAGTAAGAGAGCTCCAGGCTCCATTTCCATAAGCATCCTGATGCAGAGCTGTGGCTAGGACTGGCCTAGATCTGAAGGCCAGATGATCTTGACAGAAAGATGCCATTAACTTCCAAAATGCTTGCAGTCATCTACAGAGCTGAATGTGGGTGTTGATAATTGTTTAGGCTGAGGCACAGTTCAGTCTTGCCCATAGACATTGACCTTGAGCAGCACGTGCATGTATTCTGGGTTTCCCAGGGCAGGAACTCCCATGATCTATTTTTTGTGTCATGGGTGGTGGTGGCAGCACAGCAGTTCTTCTTATCCTCCTCCCCCTCACTTTGATTTCAACTGCCAACATACCACAAGAGCATTTCCATAACACACCTTCCCTCCTCCCCACTGTGGTAAGATATGGAAACTACTTGCTGCGGACACAGCCTCTGTGAAGCCCCTGAAGAAGCATACATGATGAAGTAAAGCAAATTATGGAGCATTCAATAAAGATCTTAACTTTCCCATAGGTTAAACAAGCTCCAAACTGACACAACACCACAAAAATCCTTCTGTATCCTGTGTTACCTGGCAGTCTGTTGGTACAGAAGCTGAGAAAGGTCTGTGTTTCCCTCAGCTCATTGTTTTGCCTGAGGGGAACACACACAGAAGGCACTAAATTACCACTGTCTTTTGGGCTACACAGTTGATCTGGTATTAATAACAAGAGTGATAGTTCCCTCTGCTTGTCCAGGCAGGCTACCTACAGTCTTTGCTTGGAGGACTCACTCCAGAAGACACATCCACCCCTGTTGTAATTCTCTTCATTGAGGCCAACTGTGGCATTACCTTTCACCGTAAGGTCACTAGCATTTCACCTACGCTCCTTTAACGTAAGTCACTGAGCAATCATGTCTTAGTAAAGTGTTCAGTCACAACAGATGTGGGCAGAGTTTGGATTAGTCACATAGGATGAAAAGGCTTCATCAGCCACTCACCCTCAGAAATGGCATTTCCATACAAAATAAATTAAATTTTAAAAGCAATTTTCTTATACAAGAAAGAAAGCCTCCTTCAAGTTGAACTCTTGTTCATCATGAGAATGGGTGAAGCCTTCACTGAAAAAAAACATGTTTTGTGCCCAGGGCAGAAAACGCCTGTCTTTGAGAAGGTTTCTGACACCTTGTGTTCATCTTCTGCTTCCAGTGGGTCTGCACGGGTGCCCTGGTTTCAGCTGGGACTTAGTTTGTTCATTCTAGCCACAGTATAGGCCTGTGTGTTTTGTATTTAGGAAGAGAATGATGTTGACAACACACCAATATTTTAGCTGTTGCCAAGCAGTCAAGGACTTTTCAGCCTCTTACACTGTTCTGCCAACAAGAAGTGGGGGTGGGGAAGAAACCCAGGAAACTGGGACTGGACATAGCCAGGACAGCTGACCCAAACTGGCCAAAGGGATATTCCATACCCTATGATGTATATAACACCTGTATACAAACTGGGGGTTTGGGTCAGGAGGTGGCACAGCTCCAGAACTAGCTGAGCATCAGGTCCAGGTGGTGAGCAGTTGTGCTGTGCATCACTTGTTTTGTATGTTCTTTTACCATTATTATTATTATTCTCTTCCTTTTCTGTCCCATTAAACTGTGTATGTCTCAACACATGAGTATTAACCTTTTCAATTCTCTTCCCCATCCCACTGTGGCAGGGGAGGGAGCAAGCAGCTGCAGGGTTGGTTTAGCTGTTGGCTGGGTTAAACCACAACGGAAGAGGTGAAAGGGAAGGAAATGCCTCAGTTCCCCACGTTAAACCAGAAAGAGCTGCTATCCGAGGGAAGCGATGGCTGACCTCATGGAGGTCAGTCCCAAAGAGTGGTTATAGACCCATGGTTTTACGCACATGTTCCTTCTAGAGGAAGCCCAGTAAAACCAGCTGGGATTCCCAAGGACAGAAGAGGAGGAACAGTACAACTGAAGGGAAACAGAAACGAGCCTGAACACGCAAACACCTTTAAACCTTGATGCCCAGGCAGACACATGACTGAAAATGGACACCTGCACTACTGTGCTCAGAAATGGAGGAAATAATAATTTAATTAAAAAACCCTACCAATAAATTCCAGATGAAGTCTTGACTGAAATATTTGCCACCTGTCTACCCAAAACTGGAATAACTGCTCCTCACATGCCTCAGACACAAACCCCACCTGAATGGGGCTGCAGAGCAGGGGTCACACAGTGTGACAAGGCACTAACCTCCAGCAAGTGTGTCCACCCAACCACAGGTCCCCTCCCATTTCGAGATTCCTGTTGCTCCCTGCCTAACACAGAGATCACAGCACAAAGGTTGTCATTTCCATCTCCGAGCACCTCTACATCGCAATACCTCCTACGGTGGTGTGATGCCAACTCGTGCCCCAGGGGGAAGCCGAATTGATGGCTTCCATGCAGTCCGTGTTTGTAACCTGCATTGACAATCATGATGTGGATCACAAAGGATTTTTTTCTGACCACCAGCTTTTGCTCTAGAGGTGCCTAAGGCTCAGCTTTAAGTGGAATTTAACAGTGTCTCCTGCCATTAAAAAACAAAAAGGAAAAGGACCACATGAACTTTGCAGGTGATGACTGTAAGATGGGTCCTGTGAAGAATTCCAAATCTATAAAGCAAAGTCATTGATGGGATCTTACTCTTGTGACCCAAATATTCAGCTAAAGTGTTTTGCATGAGAAGTTCAAAGGCTTGCAGTCATCGGTCCACTGTGCATTGAGGGGAGTCTCCAATGGGAAAAAGCAGCTTATTAAACAGATGCTACAGAATGCAGCAATATGGGGCAGAAAGGAAAACAATATTATGAAATTACTTCTGTCTCAGAAACCCTGCACAGTTTTTATTAAAGTCAACAGGAATTGCACACACGGCTCCAGGAGCAGGCACAGCCCATCAACAGAGTGTTAAAGAACAAGCTATGAGGAAAATAGAAGGGTTTGAACTCTTACAGTGGCTAAATAATCACAGGCCCCACTTCTTCTTGCAATCAGTAAGACTTGCAGACCTTATGCATGCAAGAACACAAGCCTGGAATCTCAGAAGAAGAGGAATTTTGCTTTCTTTCCTACACAGAGGGGTGCACCAGACACCTCACTGGCAGTCTCAGGCTGAGGAAACAGTTTGGAACTTCTTCCCTTAATGAAGAAGTAGAAGCAACTACATAGATGCAAGAAGCAATAAACAAAGCTTGCTGAGATTTTTGCAACTCAAACAGGGAAGACTTATATTTTGTGTAGTGATATTAGATTGCTTCATGCACTTGCTTTTGTTTTATTCCCCTAGACCAGGTGAAATATTAATGGAAGTCTTGAATTTAAACAGCCATGGGCTATGCTGAGTGACTGGTCTGCGTTAGGTAGCAGTCATGCGCCGTGACAAACTCCACAGTGCTTTGCAAGACCAGCTGCACAGAGATCCTTTCACTCACCGCAGAAACACGGCCCTCTTGCATTTCGGCTGCTTAAGATTGCAAGCAGCATTTCTCCATGACCTCAGACAAGAAATGAAACACGCTTCTGTAAATCCACCAGCGGAGCCACCAGCATCTCTCCACACCGCTGCACAGCAGGACAGCTCTGAGACCTCAGTGTGCTCCTAGCCCACCCCCATGGCAAGCAATGCCACCCAGCATTAGCCACTAGGTTACATCACCTCACAGATGAAGACAAGATCACACATTCAGCCATGCACATAGATGATGTCAGCTCAGCGAGTGCGTGGTAACTAATGACGCCGTCAGGGGAGATTAGATTCAGGGTCCTGCTTGGATATCTGTTTGAAGAACAGCCTTTTTGCTCTGTGGGGGAGCAGGAGCTCAGGGAAAGGTCTGAGAAAGAGGCAGGGAGCTAGATGCCTCTCTGTCTCCAGCAACAGAAACTAGAGCAGCCCTCAGATTTCCACACTCCACAAAGTGACTTCATGAGTCATTCAGTTCTTCCTTTCAAGGACTCCTGCCTATTTATGCAATGAAAAGCAAACAGAAGTTTTCGCTATGGTTTAATGATGTCATTGCACAGCTAAATTGATTGCTACAAATCCTAGCAGCTTTAAATGTGCCATCTAAGTTCATACCAGGTTTGCAATTTACACTGTTGAAAGGCGACACCAACTCATACCAGTCAGCTGAGTGCGTCCCAGATGGAGAACTCCAGACATGTGACAAAGAAAAAAATCCCATTAATACAGGAACTTCTATTACTATGGGATTTCTTGCATCTGGCATAAAGAGCTTCTTCCTTGGGAGGGTAGTACAGCAGCACTGGAACAAGGACATAGTGGCATCTCCGACCTTGAAGATTTTCAAGACTTGGCTGTACAAGGGTACTTCTGGTGTGACCCAGTGCTGGTGATATTTGTGCTTCTAGTGAGAGGTCAGACTAGAGCCTCTTGCAACCAACTTCTCTATGATCCTGTGAGCTCTTCCTGCAACCTCAGTATATTTCTGATGCAAAGAAATTTCCACACTAAAATGAGAGGGCACGCAGATTTGCATAGGCTGAACATAAACTTGATCTTTAAATGATCTTTAAATGAAAATTATGGGCATTTGAGAGGGATGGATTAATGGACTCATGCAGCTGTGCACAATGCTGAGGGCTGTTTAGGGGCAGACCCCGAGAAGACCCTGACTGCTCCCACATGCAGTGATGCCAGCTCTTTTACTAAAGAAGGGAATGCCGGAGAGGGACGGTTGACCTTTAAGACGCCAGCGCAGTTGCGTTAAATTTCCCTTCACAGTGAGAAGCCAGTCAAATGTCACCATTCATTGTAGAACTGGTCAAAGCACAGGGCAGAGCTGCTGCATTTTTCACACTAGAGCTTTGAAACAAGCCATTTTTATTTCTCATGTCTCGTTCAGGCCAGCAGCTTTATCATGAAGCCTTCCTCCTCAACGCAAATCGAGCTGTAGGGCCTTTTATTCATCTTTCACAACTTTCACAACTCTTTTCTCATGCTTTAAGATTTCCATAAGGCAGAAAATATCTTTATGGAGACTCAGTCCATGATGGAGATAGCTGCCAACACTGAGTCACGTCTTATTTCATACGATGATGGGCACTGTCACCTTAACTCGGTTCCATACACCACAACTTGATTTCTTCGCAGGAGAGGAACAGTTGTTAAGTGTGGCATACTCTTTCATATTAGACCTGCCCCTTTTACCTCCTCGTTGAAAAGCATCCTCTGTTGATCCAGGTTATGAAACAAGCCTCATATTAGTCTCACCACACTGCTCTGCGCCAGTGTGACTAATGCTTGCCCTTTAAATGTCCTGTGACACTTCTAACAGACCTGTCTGGTACTGAGCAAATTCAGTTTGGGAAAGGAAAGCCTGAATAACCCTCTCATCATAAAGCTCTTGAGTACTTGTTCAGTTCCCTTCTCATTCAATTCAAGGGTTATTTAGGTCTGGCAGCTCCCAAAAACTGACGGAGAAGGGATTACAGCGGTGCCATCAGTTGGATAGCAGCAGGGAGCCAGAGGCAGCCTACCCTGGAGTCCTACAAGCCAGGGCACAGGGGGCAGGGCCGCTGTAGTTGTCAAGGCTGCACAGATGCACAAGGGCAGCTCCTACCAGGCTGAAATGTTATTTTTCTCAGCATGGAGCATGCCTCTAGAGACATATAAGACCTTTATTTCCTGAAGGAAACAGAACAGGACCTTGGTGCAGATAAATCCTGCAGACATTCTCCATCCTCTGACTTTTTATTTCATTAGGAAATAAACTTAATGCTTTTTTCGAAAACTCTCTTGTATTAATTTCTTTTCTCAAAGTAAAAGTCTCTGTGGTGGGTTTGGGACAACATCAAAATACGTGGATGCCTCATGCAGAAACAGTTAGGAGTTTGCAAAGCACCTGGAACCACAGTTTTTGAGCTTTAGTTTCAGCAGGTTCCCAGACAGGCACCTGCGATATCGATTTAATTGTCAGCACTGTTAACAATTTCACTGCTCAGGCGATGGATAAGAATTATAGCACCAAATTGCTCTGCTAGTCCTCAAAATGTGAGAGTGTGTGAGTGCAAATGTGTGTAGGGATAGAAAAAGAGGAACACAAAATAAGCCACAAAGGCCACCACCATACGTGTAGTGAGTTCAGAGGGTGATGAGTTTACAGTTCTGTGATTTTCTGAGGGGCCCAACATGCAGGAAGCTGGCTTTCAGGCAGCTTTGCTATTCACAGGATCTGGAGTGGAGTGGAGAGTCTCAGAAGAGGTTATGAACCAAAAACTTCAGAGTGGGTGGTAAAATTAGACAAAATCAATCTTTCCATCCTCTCAGAGCAGACACGGCGGCAGGTGTGGGTGAGGACTGAAGCTGCACCACAAGGGAACACAAACAGCTTAAAAAAAACCTAACTTCCAAGGAATAATGTTATCACATCTTGTTGCCAACGCTGACATAATGCCCATGCTGTCTGCAAAATCCTTATGTTCCAAGCAACCTTTCCTGAAGTCTAGAAAAGAGTAGGGCCCTGAGGAAAGACACAAACTTTTCTTTTTAAATTTCCTTCTGCGTGGCACCAGCTTGGTTCTGAAGTAAGTGCTATGGAAATAGCCAGGCCCTACTGAAAATTTCTAAAAAGGAATAAATTCACTGCCAATTATTTTGCCAGGAACTGAAAATTCCTTGATCTTAAAATAGCTTGAGAAAGACCCTGAAACTGAAAAACTAATGCTTTTGCTGTCTCCATGTGTCGGTGGTGCTTCTTGTGCCTCACTTTGTGAACTCCAAATTCAAAGAAAAATCTGTAAGGAAAGAAAAATGATGACAAAGACTTCAATACCCTGAGAACCATCACTCTGCTCCTCCAGGAATGCCACTGTGAAAATGGCCATGGTGATGCCAGCCCAGAATAAGGTTAACAACTGTGTCCCATGTTTTGGTGCCAGCAGATACACAGTGAAGAAATGCAAGCTCATTGATTTCTGCTACCCTGATGGTGTGAGATACCATCTTACCTTTTACATGAGTTAGTGAGTGTGGTTAAAAACCAGTGTAACTTCACAACACTCTTTCTATACGAAAGGTTAATTATTTATCTCCTACAAGGCCAATATCAAACCACGCTAACATGACCAGATTACAGAGAGTCTTAAATCTTTCCTGTGATGCAGTGGCTCATCCTTAGGTGTATGCCAGTAGCACATCTACTGATGTGCCTGTAGCAAATCTGACCTTTTTCTTTAATTAAAGATCTTTTAGGTATACTGGACTACACTAAACATTGCATGCAATCTCATAGCTATCTTACTCCATATCATCATTGCCTGTGTCTATAGTGAGCATTTTCTAGTGTTTAGAAATGCATTAACTGGACCACAGGAGGCCCGGGAAGTGCCTATTTCTATAACATTTTGAAAGAATGTGATAAATTCAGGTAAGTATTTTCACAGGGAAAAACTGAAGACCCCTTTTCTCATTGCTTGGTGGGTATGTGTGTGCCTGGTGAGAAGGACATCCCCAGTCAGAGTGACTGTGCCTGGCCTTACACAATATATCAGCTCTTTAATCTAATGGTCCTCCTAATTCCTCTGGATACAACCTCATTACCTGGGTATGCAAGATCCTCATAAGGGTTAATGGCTGCTTCTTTGACCAGCCAGAGCCCTGGCTGTAAGTTGTGAGCTGATGTACAGGGGCACTTTGGCAACAGTCAAAAGTCACGGGAGAAGTCATAGGGAAGTGGAACTAAACACAACTAAATGAACCCAGCGCCTGGATCACAAGGTGCAGCCCTAAAGAGCTTACACAGCTCATACCAAAACAAGCAGGATGACAAATATTTATGTAATGAGTATTTGGAATGCAAATGGTATGCATTGGGTAATCCAGTGCAAAAGTTCCCCTAGGGTTTGCTTAAGGGTATGAGGATATTCATTCCATCAGGTAGCTATTTACCACAGTTTCATTTCACGTGCATCCCCCCACCCCCTGAGGTCCCCTCCCAGGCACATCTGACTGTCACTACAGAGCCAGTAGGTAAAATAAAAGCTCAGCCTCTTCTTGTCACTCCATTCAAGGAAATTGTTTGGATTTGATTGTTGGGTTTGCTTGTGTTCAAAATGATGATGTGACTGTTATCGGAAAGATGAGTCAGAGAAATGAGTTTTGTCATTCTGGAGGCGAGGGTTATTGGCTGCTTTTTGAAAAAATGTGACCCCAAGGGGCCTCAGGGCAGCCTCTGAACTAAGTTTTGGCTCCACACTCTAACATTATCCTCGAAAAAGACAAATATCCTGAGCCATCTGGTGTTTGTGTCTCTGTTTAATAGACCTTTCTCTTGCCTCAAGTAAGAGGGATTTGTTTGATCAGAAGCGGGTGAACCATAAATATGACGCTGAGCTGTATTGTTTCATAGTAAAAGAATAGATAAGCAGCAGCGTATCTGAGCACAAGGTACTGCTAGATTTGGCTGGTGTGCTTTGCTGTTTTCAATCTCCACAGTATCAGCCATGTGATACAGCAAAACTTCCTTTCCCTCCAAACAGCCCTCTGGAATCTTGAGAAAAAACTGAAGCAGTTAAACTTTAAATGACAGACATTACTTCTTATGCAGGCATCATTTTTGAACAGCATGCTCTGAGGATATTTAGAAAAGGGTTTTTCTTGGATCAGAGGTACATCATTGAACACAGTTATGCTAAAATGGAAATGCCTAGATTTTGAAACAGTAGCTACAGAGATTTTTGAACATTTGCATTGTCTTCACAACCTTAAGGGATATTTTTTTTTCTTTTTTTTTTTTCCTCTTACACCATCAACCCTGAAGTGTGTGCCTCTGCCGAAAAACCTCATGCAGAGTATTGCGTGTGATTTAAGGTTCCCCAGTACAATACAGGCATGCATATACTGGAACAAATCTTGCAGAGCATCACCTGCCTGGAGCTAGAGCACCAACTGTGTTTTTGAAGGTGTTCAGAGGCCCCTTTCCATTTAAATTATTTTTCTATACTTTCTCCCTTCTTTTTCCTTCTTTGTGGCCAGTACCTATCATCCTAGTAAGCTTATTGACTTCATCTCCCTTTTGCATACAAGGATGTATATCCCAGGCAGTAATTTGACTTCACAGGGCTTCTAGGTTTGCTTTGAGACAGCATTTTGTGCCTTAAAAACTGAAAACTGACCCCCATGTTGGCAGAGAGGGCATGGTAAAAGGACCTACAGAGGTTTGCAAAGGTCAGTGAAGCTCACTTGCTGGGGATGCCAATTCAGAGCCACCATTTCCCCTTGCCAATACCCCCAAAGTTCCCCTGGCACTGCCTGTCCAATATATATTAAAGGTATTTTATATCAAAATAGGTCAGAATCAAGCTTTCTAGATCACAGAAATTCTCTCCCTTGCCTTTGTTCTCCTTTTCTTGCTTACTCCCCTTTACTTAATAATTCTTCCTTCTGCAACTTTCTTTTTCACTCTCCCATTGTTCTTTTTAATACTTTAGTAAATTTATTTAATGTTTGATCTCTAGGAACATTCCTTTGACATTACTTTTCTTACAAAGTTCCTTTTCTTCCAGCTCTGTTTCTGATCTTAGCCTCTTTCTACATTGCTACCATCCTGGCTCTTATTCTTTCTTCTCTTTCCCCACTTTGAAAATAAATAACCATCTCTTAAGTGCCTTTTCCTACCTTCCCCATCCTCTCATACTTTCTCACCTGCGTCTTCTGTCTCCTTCTGTGCTCTAAACTCTTTTTTCTTTTGCTTCCCCATCACTTCATACCCCAGACTGTTTCTCCACGATTTCCTCCCAGATAATTTTCCCTGGCATTCACTGTGTCCCTAAATAACTGGCAAAGAGTTTGAAGCTTTTTCCTCTTTCCTCCTCCATGAAAAAAGGTGCAGAGAAAAACCTGGATATTGGCCGTTTGACATTATTCTTTTGCCCCCATGATACTTCCAAACTGCGAGCGAAGTTCCTAAGACATCCCAGAGGTTCCTCCCCTTTAGGGAACTCCATTGTGTTTCCACTCCAACTTTATTTTTATCCTTCTACTTACACTGGTCCTGCCAGATAACCTAGTAAGATGGTATCTCCATCTGTCTCCTCCTTTTAGAAGCTGCTGCTCACCATTTTCCCAGTGGCCACCTTTAAACAATAATTAATATTATTTAAAGCCTTCCCAAAGACTCCTGAGCAAACCACGGAGTTCTCCCTCCCTAAAATACTGTAGCAACACCTTGAAGTAGGTTTTCCCCAGACAGAAATGAAAACAATCATCTCCCTGTTTCATTGCAGGACAAGCCAAACACAGCACTCCTCTGCGCCCGGTGCTCTGAGGGAGTGGCTCAAACCGTCCTCTCCCTGTAAATCACATCTCAAATGGATTTTTGTAGCCAGTCACTTAAGTATATTTCCAGAAAAGCACCTCAGGACATGAAAGAAAAGACACCAGAAAAACAAGTGTTTAAGAGCTGTGCTTTGCTTCCCATCCAAGGTTAACTTTTTGGGTTCCCTGAATCCACAGATGGATGACAAGAAACACAGAATATTGAGAGAGTGTAATAATCTTGTGCAAACCTCTCACACCCACACACTCTCCCTTTTCTGGGTCTGCCTGACTCATACAAGTCAACTTCAGGGAAAAAAATTGCTTTAAAAAAGTACAGCCCCCAGCAACTAATCTCCTGTGGATATAGGGAAGGTGCTTCTTTGATCTCACCTTGCTAGGACAGCCGAAACAGCACTGGCAGGTACCATCGCAGTGTTAGGGAAAGCAAGGCTCGCTCCGTGGCTGATCCCTCTTCCTTGGGTGTATTTGTTTTAACACGGCAGTCAGGGCCGAGTGGCTGCAGTAGGATTAGAGGCTGACTCAGGGGGAATGGTTCAGGGGAGTTTGCAGGCCATCTGCTGTGTACCTTTTTATGCCAGCTGTCTTATTCTTCCTTTATCCATGCTGGTAAGACCTGTGAGCAAGCTCCCTTATGCCAAGTACGAATATTTAAGTTGCTGGATAACTCCGTGAAAATTTGTTTTCATCCCTCTGAAAGAGCAAGGCCTGGCTTTGAACCTGATAAGCCACTTTCTTTTAACTCCTACCCACCAGTTTTACATTAAAACCCAGGGATAACACTTCTGTACAACAGGGGTATATGCATAGAGGATTCTACCTCAACTACCTTACCTTCAGTAAGGCTTTTGACACTGTCCCTCCCACAAGCTTAGGAAGCGTGCGTTGGGTGAGCAGACTGTGAAGTGGCCTGAGACCTGGCTGAACAGCAGAGCCCAGAGGGCTGTGATCAGCTGCGCAGGGTCTATTTGGAGGACAGCCCTTGGACAGAATATACCCTCTGGAGGTTTGCTGAGGGTACAAAACTGGGAGGAGTGGTTGACACACCAGAAGGCTGGGCTGATACTCAGCAAGACCTGGACAGGCTGGCGAGCTGTGCAGAGAGGAACCTAATGAAGTTAGAATTGGGCAAGTGTAGGATCCTGCACTTAGGGAGGAATAACCCCATGCGCCAGTACAGTTTAGGGGTTGGCCTGCAGGGAAGCAGGGCTGCAGGGCAGGACCTGGGAGTCCTGGTGAATGACAAGCTCTCCATGAGGCAGTAATGTGCCATCATGGCCAAGAAGGCCTATGGTATCCTGGGATGTATTAAGAGGAGTGTGACCACCAGGCCAAGGGAGATTATCCTCCCACTCTGCTCTGCCCCGGTGAGGTCAAATCTGGAGTACTGTGTCCAGTTCTGGGTTCTTCGGTTCAAGACAGACAAGGAACTGCAGGAGACAGTACAGAGGAGGTCTACAAAGGTGTTTAGAGTAATGGAGCATCTTGTACAAAGAAAGGTTGAAAGATCTGGGTCTGTTTAGTCTGGAGAAGACTGAGAGGCGATCTCTTTAATGCTTATAAATATCTAAAGGCTGGATGTCAAGAGGATGGGGCCAAACTCTTTTCAGTGATGCCCAGTGTCAGGACAAAGGGCAATGGGCACAAACTGGAACACAAGAAGTTCCATCTGAACACGAGAGAGAAATTCTTCACTGAAGGGGTGAATCTCTCCTTCTCCGGAGAGATTCAGAACTTGACTGGACAAGATCCTGTGCAATCTGTTCTAGGTGATCCTGCCTTAGCAGGGGTGTTGGACTAGATGATCTCCAGAGGTCCCTTCCAACACCTACCATTCTGTGATTCTGCAATTGATTCTGGTGCTGAATCAGAAACCAATCCTGAAAACACCAGATCTGGAGCCAGGAACAGGATAGCTGCGCCTCCAAAACTGCTTTGAGAAGATGGACAAGACACCTTGGAGGTAGCACTGCAGGTGCTCTGCTTCTAGGACTTTAGCTAGTGGCTCCCCTCAGCACCACACTGGTCCCTGTGCATGTATCCAGATAAACAGACCTAAGGCAGGGATTTTCAACATCATGCACAGCCCTGACATGCTCCCAGATGCATCCAAACCCCTTGCCAAGCTTTCCTCCTCTGAGCTGAAAATTTTGTTAAATCCACATGTATGACCTCTGATCTTAAGGAAAGTATCAGGATATGTCTAGCAATCATTAAATGTAATCAGTCACACCAGCGACCATTTAATTATATTGTGAGACATTCAGGAGAACTCTTGGTAAAAGAGTGTTTAATGTTCATTAAAGTATCTTCACAGACTGTTTTCTCTAGCAATCACAATGAACTTTTCAGGGTAGAAAAGACAGACTTTTTCTTTTGCAGAAACAGAGCTTTCAATTAAGACAGTATCACTGTCATACAGATTTGGACATGGAAATGACAAATTGCTTTCCATGTTCTTTTCTTAGTAATGTCTTCCATCCACCTCTGTGTTTCCCTGCAGTAATGGAGATAATTGAATTCCCTCTGTGTGAACTGGGTAAACTGAAATTGTGGATCAGAGCATCTTTTCCCTACACAGCCCAAAGTGCTGGCAGAGAGCACTTGGTCAGGAAGGCTTGGATGGGACGGGTGTATATCTTACTGCATTTAGCCCATGGGGTGAAATACCAATTCCAGTGAATTCAGTATCCAGGAGTTCAGTGGCACCGAGATACGAGCTCAGATTTCCTGCTTGAAGCTTGATGATTCCTCATCAACACTATTGTCAGTAAGTGTTTATTGGCCAGTACATCTCACAGGCAAATTCATAAGAACAAACATATTACTGTGTCACCATTGCTGTCTTACCATTTTTTAGCACCTGACTTAGGTGTCTACAGTAGAAAACCAACCTCCCTAGCTCCCTTGGCAGTCCTTGGAAAAGGGAAAGAGACTCCCCAAAGACAAAAACTTGTACTCAGGTGCATTGTCCTCCATTCTGTGGGAAGATGAAACTCCTTGTTTAGATGCCCACACCTAAGTTCTGTACCTCTCTTCTCTCTGCTTTAAATTCTTATCTGGAGAAGTCTCTGAAACACCAATAACCTGAAAACTTGACTGCTCTAAACCACTGGTGCAGAAAAATTATTTCAAAGAGGCGCAACTATTTATTGTTAAAGCTGAAACAGTCGTCAGTATTGATGTTTGCATCCACACCTTTATCAGGTCTCCCACAAACCAGCAAAGCACAAGGTCTGAAAAATCCCCAAACCCTTCTCTGTGGTAATACGGAGTTACAGGGGAGACTCAGCCATGCTTTATGCAATCAACATAATGCAGTTGAGCTTAGCTTGGACTCATGCCTTCCTCATTACTTAGAACTGTAGAATTGTTTAGGTTGGAAAAGACCTTTAAGATCACCAAGTTCAACTGCTAACCTACCACAGCCAACTTGACCACTAAACAAGCCATGTCTCTAAGCACCACATCTACATGGCTTTTAAACACCTACAGGGATGGTGAGTCAACCACTTCCCTGGGCAGCCTGTTCCAATGATAGAAAACCTTTTGGTGAAGAAATTTTTCCTAATACCCAATCTAAACCTCCCCTGACACAGCTTGAGACAATTTCCTCTCCTCCTACTACTAGTTACTTGAAAGGAGAGATGAACACCCACCTAGCTACAACCTCCTTTCACGCAGTTGCATAGAGAGTGGCAAGGTCTCCCCTCAGCCTCCTTTTCTCCGGGCTAACCAACCCCAGTTCCCTCAGCTGATCCTCATAAGCTCTGTGCTCCAGACCATTCAGCACCTTCCTTGCCCTTCTCTGGACATGCTCCATCACCTCAATGTCCTTCTTGCAGTGAGGGTCCAAAAACTAAACAGTAGACTGTAAGTGTGGCCCCATCAGTGCTGAGTACAGAGGGACAATCCCTTTCCTGGCCCTGCTGGCTACACTATTTCTGATACAAGTCAGGAAGCTGTTGGCCTTCTTGGCCACCTGGGCACACTGCTGGTTCATATTCAGCCAGATGCCAACCAACACCCCTAGATCCTTTTCTGCCAGACTGCTCTCCAGCCACTCCTCTCTAATCCTGTAGCATTGCCTGGAGTTGTTGTGACTCAAGTGCAAGACCTGGTACTGACCCTAATTGAACTTCATACAATTGACCTCAGCCCATCCGGCCAGCCTCCAGGCCCCTCTGCAGAGCCTTCCGACCCTCAAGCAGTTCAACACTCCCACCCAACCTGGTGTCATCTGCAAATGTACTGAGGATTCCCTTGATCCCCTCATCCAGATCATTGATAGAGATATAAAGAGCAGTGGCCCCAGCACTGAGCGCTGGGGAGTACCACTTGTGACCAGACACCAACTGGCTGTAACCCCATTCCCCACAGCCCTTTGGGCCTGGCCATCCAGCCAGTTTTTTACCCAGTGAAGGATATGCCCGTCCAAGCCATGAGCAGCCAGATTTTCCAGGACAATGATGTCAAAGGCTTTACTAAAGAATCCAGGTAGACAACCTCCACAGCCTTTGTCTGTAACTTGTACATATCTCTCATTTATACCCCAGGAAGGCTGCTTTAATTAGACATACAGGTAGAACAAGCAAAAGACAAATTAGAAAAAAAAGAGTTTGAGTAAAATCATGTATGACCTAGCTAGTGGACAGCTGTATTTAATTAACCCGTTGCTAAATCTAAGAGCACCATCTTGCCTGATAATTGCTATATTTTAAACAAATAATTCTATCAAGTATATTTATCACAGAGAAAGTCTGGACTGTAAAATCAATATGGGAGACTATGAGCAGAAGTATTGCTTGAAAGGGGGGGGAGCATAAATTTCTTTTTTTTCCCCTGCCAGAAGAAATTTTCCTCCACAAATGCTATGAAAAAGAAAGAAAAATATAACTGTTCCATTTTTTAAATTCCTTGGAAGAAACCCCACTATTTTACCTCTGATTCTGTCAGAAAAATAAAAAATGCTAGAAGGGCTGTATAACTGCATTTGCTCTAAAGCAACTGGAGAGTAGCTGTTTTGTCTGCAAGAGAGAAAATAGTTGTCTGTCTAGAAGCCAGTTTTCTACAGAGGTTAAGTATTATTTTCCCAATTCTTTCCTAAAAGGACAGTGGAGAAAACAATGATTTACATATAAAGTGAGATTAATAAAATGTTGTGGATTTAATTCAGGTTTGGAGTATATCAGAGATTCAAAACAAATAAAATAGCCTAACGAATTATTTTATGACCCACGAGTAATAGAAATCAAAGGAACTCGGTTAAAACTAAAACAAGGGAACACATTTAAAACACTCTGTGCTGTTTTCCCAGCAAATGATGAAGGAAACAAAATTTCAGATGCAACTTAATTTGCCACAGCTGACCATATCCATACGTAAGTGACCATGAGAGAAGAGAACATTTTCCTTTTAATTATATGGTCATCACGAACAACTTTGGTCTTCATTAGATCTCTAGAAGATACACTTGGCAAGTTTGCATTAAACAGCACTCTGCAAATCAGTATTCTTATTCTTCATTACTTCACTATTTCTTATTCTTCACATACTGTGACTGCTCATAATTTTCTAATAATGACTAGGTAAGAGTTTTTACATACGCAAATCTCCAAAGTCCAGGAGGTCAAGGAAGATCCAGGAAGTCTTAGGAGGAGAAGCTGAAATCCCTTGTTGTGTTCAGCCTGGAGAAAAGGAGACTGAGGGGAGACCTCATCACAGTCTGTGGCTTCCTGACAAGGGGGAATGAAAGTCTCCTCTTTTTGGCAGCCAGTGATAGAACCCAAGGGAATGGCATGAAGCTGTGACAGGGGAGGTTTAAGTTGGATGCTAGGAAGAGGTTCTTTACTGAGAGGGTGGTCGGGCACTGGCACAGGATCCCCAGGGAAGTGATCACAGCACCCAGATTAACTGAGTTCAGGAAGCGCCTGGATGATGCGCTCAGTCACATGCTCTGACCTGGCTGGCCCTGTGTGGAGCCAGGATTTGGACCTGATGATCCTTACAGGTGCCTTCCAACTCAGGATATTCTGTGATTCAATGATCACAGAGTAGCACTGCCATGAAAAAGCAGACACAGGTGGGATGAGAAACACCGTACTTCCAACCAGTGTAATGCACACCAGCATTTACAAATAGTCTAAGCACAATACCATCTCTACCTGTGAGAACACATGTGGTGCAAAGGTTGGGGTAGAGGAAGCCACAAACCCAGGGAACCCTGTAACAATTCCTTGCAAAGTGGACAACATCTATTCCCATCAAGTAGGATGTCTGGACATTACACCCCAATCACTTCTGGATGCTGTACCAAAGCTCCACAGCTCTGGGAAGTTTTGTGCTATGCCAGAACCAGGCTGGGATTGATTTCATGGAATGAGAGAAACTCCCAGAAGAAGGACTCTCAGCTTTCCTGTTGGATTGCAACCCATCCACCTCTTTTACACTTCTGCCTTTGGTGCAGATAAAACACACCCATAAAGTGCCCATTCCTCTCCAATGACTCTAAAGAAACCTAAAGTGCCTGGCTGGTACACAGAACCTCCGCAGCACTGCCAAAGGGGCCCCTGTCAAAATGCCACCGAGACACGACCTTCACAAGCACCAACTGCTCATTAGTCAAAGGGGCTGCCCACTGTCTGCCAGGTTAAGATGCCTCACTAGGTTTTTTTGGGGGGGGGGGGTTTGGGTGGAGAATCAACAAGAAACAGAAGTTTTTCAGGAACAGTGGGAGGATAAGTATACTTTTAAAATAGTAACGAATGAGGAAATGAGCCTCGTATGTCATGCTAACTGTGAACTCATTCATTGAAGAATTCTAAAAAAATGTCAGTTCCCTGCCTAATAATGACAATAGTCACAAAAGCACTTTGAAATCCCAAATCCAGATATAACAAAGACAAGGAAGTATGGAGCTTGCTTATACATTCAAACTTATTTAGCCCTTTTGCGCTACCGGAATTAATCTAAAAACTTCAAAAATGGAAAAGATACGTTTATTTCTATTAGTTTTTACTTGTCTTCTTACAAAATTCTAGCACAAAATAAAAGAAATATTATCTTTTCTATTTTTTTGAAGGGCAAAGTATATAAAAAAACCAACAAAACATAGAAAAATACAGAAATGCTATGTACAGCTGTATTACATCATCTCAGAATATTGTCTGAGGTTGACAGACTGGAGCCGTAAATAATATGTTTCAAAACCTTCTGCGGCAAATGACTTCAGTAAGTTGGCTGCAAAATGAAGAAAATACTACAGCTGAAAGATCATACAGTGGAGATGGAAACTGTCACCATATAAACAGATACTAAGCTGAAAAACAGATTAAATCATTTATCCTAAGAAATGTGGGTTGTTTTTTTTCTAACAAGGAATACCTAATAAAAGAAACCAAAAGCTTTCTTTTGTCTCCAGCAATATCTGTGTGCACTTTCATCCTCCAAAGAAGAGGAAGAAGACCACCAAGTGCAAGTAGGCTTTGAGGTCCCTGTGTGGATCCTTCATAGGGTTAAGCTATGTACCTGTCACCACTTCAGTTGTAATTCATCTGACTGCAAATCATCTGACTGCTGTTCTACAAACGAGTCTAAGGCCCCTTTAAAGTCAGTGAGAAAACAGGCATCTTTTTGGTATATCTTGATATACCAAGAGTCAGGTAACAAATGTGGAGGTACAAGCAGGTAGCTTGTATCTCCATGACAAATGTCTTGTTAACATGTGGGCAAATGACCTAAAAGTGTTTATCAATGCTCCCTTTAGAACTGACTGATCTCAAGTAGTCTTTAGTAGGTATCAGAGGTAAAGGATGCAAACTCCTGTTTCAGGGGGGTACAGATTAGAGGCATCCCTACTCATAAATTATGGCTGAAGCAGTGAACACCCCCACTGGGAGATGAAAATTGCTGTTACAGCTAACCTTTTGGAGAAGTGCTGCTCCACACTGAAGAGACATTGCTTGGAAACGAGTGGAAAACAATGCATAGAAACCAGGTAAGGCCCTCATTTTGAGTGATGAAGTAATGCAAATGCACATGCACATATGAAAGAGTGGCCAGGCATTGTAACAGGCTGCCCAGAGAGGTGGTGGATTAACCACCCCCAAAGGTGTTGAAAAAATGCGTAGGTGGCACTCCAGGACATGGTTTTGTTGACATGGTGGTATTGGACAGACGGTTGGACTTGATGATCTTAGTGGTCTCTTCTGACCTGAAAGATTCTATGAAATCATGACATAGCCAGGCATGGAAAAGAAAAAGGTCAATCAGGTGGTAACAAGGAGACGAGACAATAGAAGAAATTCACATGGTACTATCACGAGGAACTAGTTGAAATATTTCATTAAAGTGCCCACAGACCATGGGCAGGCTCCACCCATCACCCCAGGAATGGACCGCAGGGCTCTGCTGTGCCCAGGCCAAAAGGGTCATAGACCGTAGGAAATCTGAGGAAGGTGATGCTTTGAAAGTCTAGTGCCGTAGCACTCGAGACCAGGAGGTCTGTACATTGTCAGCTCCAACCACTGTAAGGCCTCTTGGCACAGTTGTGTAAGTAAGAACCAAATCCTCTGATTTCAACATCGGTATTCTTCAAATGTAACAAACACCCTCTGTGGCAGTGACTAAATCCACAATAGCTGTGTTGTGGTAAGCACAAGCTATTTTGAGTTACTGACTGCATAAGCCCCTAGGAATATACCTATATTTTTAAATAGATGCTACTTCTCTGAGTAGCATAATGGTTCGGGAGAGTTCGTTTTAATGTTCCACATGGAAAATAAATTCACTGAGAGTGAGATTTAAGTGTGGAGAAGACTGAGCAAGAGAGTGAAAAATAAGTAAGTCTCTTGTGATTTAACTGCAATGTGATAGCTACAACCCTGTAATTAATCTACCTAATAAAATAAGAGATAAGATCCCATATACTTTTGCCACCCAGAAACAGAGCTTTATTTGTGTACTGAAGCCTTTTTCTATACCATATACCTCTACTTCCATGCTAGAGCTTTGCCATACATACAAAAAATGTGTGTGCCATTGCTATCATAGTGATGGTAAGCGGAGATCATCTAGTGTAGGGGATCAAGGGAAAAAGGACACTTTCCTGGTGAACAAGACTCTTCCTTCCAAGTATTTCAGGCAGGGTACACAACATAGTCTTCATATTTACCCTTTAAAGCAAATCAGAAATTAGTATCTCTGAAAAACTACACTTACTTAGCATTTTGCCACTTAAAAAAAATGGCTGAAGTAATCTTATGTCGATTGAGGTTATTTTGTGGAAAATGACAGCAGATTTTCTCATATTTAGAGGATTAATTGTGTTTTTCTGCTTTCTGCACTGATGACTTCTTGATGTTCCATTAGTGGGTTATCAGGAGGCTTTCTCTTGCAGTTGTCTATTCTGACAATGTCCCATCCACTTTCTATCTCCCCAAGCCAGGGCGGACAGGAAGGTGAGTCAGTAACGCCATTAACTAGCAGCTTGCTCACTCATGATAAGTACCATGGCAAAAACGTAGGAGTGTTTTATTGCTCTCAAATGATATACAAATAGGCTACTACTAAATTAGGAGCCGTGGCTTCAATTTGGCTTTTGTTACTCGGAGTGGGCAGAATTTAGCCTACAGTATTTTAGGGAAAAGAAACTACCAGAAAACTGACTCCTCTACACACACAACTTTAAACAAGTCAGTAGACACATATTCATATCAGCAGGGAAATAATTTCCTTTTATTTCTTATATTTGTGTGTGACAAAGAAAAAAAAAGTTTTAGGGCAGTATGGTCTGAGACATTTGAAAAGGGGGGTTACATTTAGAACAGAGTAGACCAACAGTTACTGAATAGTGGTTCATCTAGCGAAACGCTGTCACTGACAGTAATCGGACTGAGATACAAAGCTAAAAAGTCCTGTAATGGACAATCCTTAATAGTGTACCTCGAGGGGAAGTGTCTTCCTGACCCTAAATAGGAAGTGGCTGACTTTCATCCTGGAACATGAAGTTTTATAACCTCTTCCATGTTACTTTCTATTTAAGGTAGCAGCAGAAATTCTTATTCAACTCCTAAAACTTTTTCCTGAATAAAGAGTTCTGAAAGTCTGTGTGCTTTTTGGAGAGACACATTTAATCAGTTTGAGGTGTATTGCCATTTTAACCTCACTGAGAGCTCCCTTGAGCTCATGCTTTTGCAGAAAACCAAGGAAAATTTTGCATATACCTACTGTATCATCCCTTGTTTGTTTCTTCACAGCATCTAATAGCCTGACCTTTCTGTCTCTGCCTCACACAGCAGACTATTTTTATAGCTTCCTCGAAACCTTTTTCTGCTGTATTCTTATTTCAGGGAGAAACAGAGCTCAACACAGTGACTCCAGCTATACCACTTTCCAACAAGGTTTTCTAAAATCCTGCTGGACATCGCCTTCCCACCTACTAACATAAGATTCCTCGGCAGACTGTCTGCAGGCAACAAAAATGTGCTTGGAAAAGAGAAGAAGTCATCTAAAAGGTGTGTGTAAGATTATGTTACAAGCTCTGTGTCTAACATCCCACAAGGCTAGTCTTGTGGGTATTTGGGGGTTACCGTCACGGTATGTGCAGATCTGTCCCAAGAGAGGCACTGACTGATTCTGCAACAACATCGTATCACAACACAGCTCACATTAGCCTTGAGCGTTCCTCTCATAAGCCCCACATCTTTTTGACACACACCTTGCTTCAAATGCCCCTGCAGCCTGAAATGTCAAAACATCTGATACTAGAATAAACATAAATTCCTCAGCTAGTGCACATGAAAATTCTTCTGTAGGAATACAAAAATTCTTCCTTTGCCAAAAGAAAATGTCTTGAGTAAAGCCAACAGCCCCGAGCACAAGACCTAAAATCCCAAACAATGATTCGTAGGAGGTTGAGGCTAGAGGAGCCTGATTGCTTCTCATAAAAATCCTTGAAGGAATAGGATGTCATCTCTAAAAATATAAACATGCACTAAATGATTGGAACAGAACTTTAGATAGGCAAAATAATCTTATCCTGTGTGCTGAGACAGATCTGTCTAGACTGCTTTCCTTATCTCGCAGCCAAACCGTTCTCCCTGTAGCAGTCAGTTATACCTTTCAGTGGGCTTTCTGTCCAGACACACAAAAATATCCAGGGGAGGAGTTCTGTAAAAGCACATGTTCTGTTAGGCAAAAGCTGTTGGGAATGTGTCACCAGATAAAGACAATTTCTTTCAAGCACCTTGGGTTGGAGTGTTTAATGAACATGCCATTGTGCCAGCAGCAGAAAGAAATTAAAGAAAATAATCTTAAATTGAAGAGTGGAACAAGTAAAAGTCCCAGAGGAGCTGAATCCCTACAGATAAACAGAAGGCAATGAAAAATGATTTATACATTGCATCATTCTGTATCTTCAGTCAGTAAGTGCCAGTGGAAAGAAACACTGTAAGAGACTTTAATGTCTGACAGTAGCCAACTTGGGCGGATTTTGGTCTATCTGTAAGAATAGTGTCTAAACTAAAAGTAGAAAAAAGGACACCAAAATGGGAGGATCTGTGATTGATCTAAGACTGAAGACCCAACATCCTGGAGGAAAAGAGGAGAAAGAGTTAAGGAAGTCTTCAATGAGAGACCACACCATGACTAGAATCCAAAATGGGGGAAAAAACACAAATCTCAGGCCTTCTGCCAGGAAACCAAAAATTAACATTTCCCCAGACATCTCAAATTTTGCATGAAACAAATTGCTCATTTTAGAATGATGTTTCTGAAGTAAGGACTGTGCTTTAATACCCTCAGCAAGATTAAAACAAAAAACACTACATGAAAAGAAATCTGAAGCAAACTATCTTTTTTTTAATTTTAAGTGTGACATTTATGCTGCACATCAGTTACTGCTATAAAGAACACAGACTTACACTTAAACCTTAAACTTTAAGGATGATGAAAACCAGAGGGAGCAGGAGAGTATTACTTAAGAGGCATTATAATACTGATGAAGTTCCTATATTTTTGAAATTCCTACGTCCGTATTTTAATAAATGCTCAGAACATTGAAATACTTGCCATAGAAAGACTCAAGAAGAAAATGTGTAAAAGATAATCACTGTTTCTTGTGGGTTTGATGCCAATTTCTCAGTCAAAAGTTTCAAATCACAGCTTTGCTCACAGAGAGCTCTGCTACATCCCAGGTTCCATCTTTCCAAAACAGAATCTGACCTGCAAACACGGACAGATATTTCTTGCAAGGTGAGACAGTGGTGGAACTTCTCACCATGGCACAGAACTTAAGGGCTGTCTACTGAGGTAAGTGTCATGCTGGCCACATATTGGACTCTTCTCACTTGATGGAGCCTTTGTAATAGTGCTCATCTACCCTGAAACAAACAGGGGGTAATTCCTAGAAAAACCAAAGACTATGCAGAAGAAATACAATTTCCTCTTTTTTACACCATCAGCAACATTTCAAGTTCTACGCTTCTCATTTCCATAGATAAGTCCTTCCAAGAATGCAAGTCTGCTATCATTTGGAAGGTCAGCATCCAAGAAATTTGCTTTAGCTATGACCACTGAACATACCAGTTGCTTGGATTCAAAGAATACTTGAGTTAAAAAATATCAAATAGAAGTTCACACCATTTGTGTTCATTCCTTTCTGTTTCTTATTTTTAATACTTTATTACAGAGCACTTGTCAGTTGTGTATTTGTTTGCAGGAACGTGCAAAACCAAACAGAAGCTGCTCTCTTCTATAGTCAGTGCAGTCTCCTGGGTCGCACAGAAGTATCTCCAGTAGTATTCAGAATCGGCTGCACACAAGGTTTAACTTCCTGCTGTCTCTGCTTAAAGTGCATGGGAAGATTGCCGGTTACTTGAGAGAAAATTAAAGCAGAATTAAAGAGTTTTCAGTGTTAAAACGGAATCAGTGTGAACCAGAAAGATGCAAATGGAAGGATTTTACTTCATTGAACCGTTTTTCCTGGCAAGAACCTAAGATCGTAGCAGGTACTTATATTTTCTGCTCATGCCTCACATACATTAATGTTCATGGCCAACTATATCAACATACAGAACTGGACAAAACCTTGACTGGGGCTGTCAATTTCAAAGGGATACTTTTTCCTTCCAGACTAACACAACATAATTTACTTTCTTTAGAGCCTATTCTTTGCTATTCTTTTTTCACCCACAGAAAAAAAAATAAAACAAAAGCAGCGGTAGATGAAAGCAGACACAGTGGGTCAAACCAAAGAGCAGTCCTTTGTAAAAGCCCAGTGTCCTGTCTCCAGCAATGGCCAACAGCAATGCAATGGGCAGCTGCACAGGAATCCTCCTCCCCAATATTTTCCCAGACTTTAGCAATTTGTGGCTCAGACTCCAAAGCCAGAGGTGGTGTCTTTGTTTTTAATAGCCCTTCATCGGATAGACTATTCCCCTTCTTCATCCTGCCATGTTCCAAACCTTGCTGCAACAAATTCAATTGCATAAACCAAGTGACCAGCTAAATATTTTGGCTTGCCCAAGAGACGTGTGTATGTCAGCCAATACCATTCTTACCAAACGAGCAGTGACCACACAAAAGCAAAACATCTCTTCTCCAGGGGCTAAAACAAATTCACTTACAACACACGATGATTAAAAAGGAGGAAACTACAATTCCAACAACAATAAGGCCAGCTTCTACTGCTTGTAGCACTGAGCTGCCTTTGCTATTTCCTGCCACAGGAACCAATTGCCAGTTGCTTGACACTGTTAACATTTCTGAGACACCTCATCAACCATGACTTGAGCTTTTTCCTGCACAGAACTTCAGAAAACAAGACTTCTTTGTGCTCATCCTGGTTTGAAGATTTTTCAATGGCTCCATTATTCTGAAGCTAGTGAAGTATACTTGATTTCCACTGTCACAGTTTTTAGGTGCAAACAGTATTTGTCTAAACACACAGATACTGCTTTCATACCGTCTGGACACTTCATTTGGAAGAAGAAGACTTGAAATAAATATGAGAGGAACCAGCTTTCTTCAAGTCACCATGAAGCAGTTAAATTCTTCCAGAAAACCACAGAGAATGTTGGCGACATGCTAATATTCGGTCTTCTTGGAAAAAAAGAAAAAAAAAAGAAAAAAGAAAACAAAAAAGGGGGAAAAAGGAAAAGGGGGAAATCTGAATGAAGAGACTAATTAGTATTCCATGAGCACACTGAACTCAGGCTGTTATCTTGCCAGACAAGGACTTGCACTGCGAGGCCTTTTTACTGAACAAGCTTGAAATACACCCTTATGTGAAGAGGTTGACGAAAACTTTCTTCAACTTCTTTGTCTGCAAGCACAACATGAGCCTAGTATTTCAAAGGGCTGGAAAAAAAGGAGTCACAGCAGAAACCCCAAACCCAGCATTTCAGGGCAAGATAATGGAAATCTCGTGTGTGTCAAAACTCCTCAAGATAGAGGCAGAGCTGCTCAAATGGGAAAGGTAACTTCCTTGCTCGGTCAAAAAGTCCTAAACACAGTCAGCCCATCCTAAACCCTGACAGCTCTTGTACCAAAAGAAAGCTAATATTCCAGAAAATTCACACTTGACACTCAAGTGATCCATCAGATGAAAGCTATCATTTATCCTGAGAACAAATCTGGGAAAATCTAAACTTGGGTATGAAATTAATGAATGTTCAAGAAGGTAAAAAACTTCTAGATAAATATGTAGCGGTAACTTAGCCACTTAAATTCTGCACATCAATCTTGTAAGTCTCTTTGTTTCCATACAACTGATATTTTAATTTCTAACTTTTCACTGTGGTTTGAAAAGGAAGGCTACAAAATTTTTCTAAACCAACTCCAGAAATTCAAAGTATACTTCTGGTAAACATTTTGATTGCAACCACGGCTGACATTATTCAGCTTTATCTATCACAAGCCAACTGTTAACTAGGAGATCACTAAAAACAGTTGAGAAATATCTCAGCTCACAAAGCCAAAACAAACATCAGTGTTTTTTAAAAACGATGAGGTCAACAACTACTGCTTCGCTGGTGTCTACAAACACTGCTTTAAGAATCATTTCAAGCCAGTAGATAATATGAAACCATAATTTTTAATTCATGATGGGGAAATCACTGTTCCACTGGTGTCTGGTTCCTACAAAGATTCACAAGGTACAAAATTATCAGTTTCAAGAATGCCAAGGTGAACATCACTGTCTGGAATTTTTCACCATTTATATCTGGGGGTTTTAACTCCAGTTTAATAAGTGATATTATAATGAGTAGCTTTGTGCCATATGGAATTTTTTCCCAGTTTAATAAAATGAGATAAATTAATTTGGGGTCTAAAACTGTGGAGTTCCTCTTCCCGTACATGTAATCCCTGACTTTTCAGTTGGCAAATAAACAGATCAGAAATTAAATGCCACACAAGTAGACTACTCTGTCAGACAGGCTCCAGCTAATGTTTTTGAAGTCTTCATCTTGGAACCAAGTTTGAAAATTTTGGACTAATTAATTTTTTCTCATAAAATTTAGCTTGATTTAGCACCTGAACATCTCAGGTGAACAATCTGCTATGTCTGTTCTTGTTAAGCAATACCCAATTCAGTAAGTAATCCCACTGAAATTGGTAGAATTTCTTCCAGAAAATGTGACAAATTACTAAGTGGGGGACTGGCAGATTCCAGCTATCCTCTGAATTTAAAAAACCTGTACTTTCCCCCAAATTCTTGGTACCGTGTTAGAGTTATGTCTGTAATGCAGGAGTTGAATGGTTCAGTTTTGTTGTCTCTGACTGGATTAGCATTTTTATCCATTTAATCCTCCCATTCATTTTGGTACCATCATTCTAAATTTTCAGCTGGTTTAATCCTGTCAGAGAATGATTTACTTCATCATCCATGTCCTGAAAAGCAGGTAAGAATGCCAAAGAGCTGTGGATTTGTGTCTTTTTAAGATGTCCCTCAGCATTTAGGGAAAAGTATGGTAAAATACGTCATATAATATTTATTCTTTAACAAGTGTCAAAAAACCAGTTATGGAGAAGATAAACATTTTATTATATGCCATTGCTCAATGTGTTTTGAATTCTACTAGTTTGCCAAATTATGTAAAAACACAGCTGATCATATCAATTAAATCTCAGGCTCCTTTTTCCCCACAAAAACATATTTTAGCATTGAATCATGCCTAGCATTAAACAGTTCTCATCAAACTTTGATTTTGATACATCATTCTGATATTAAAGTTGGATTTTTTTACAGCTCAAATCTGTTCATACAAATCAGAAACCAGCAAATAATTTATACTGATTGGCAGGCAGTCTCTTTGAAAGTGATCTGGACAAATACAACGACTGTTGTGTAGCTCAGATGAAGGTGCAGCATACCTAAGAGGACAGAGGAATCAGGAGCTCGGTTTTGTGATATTTAATTTTTCTGCAATTTTTTTTTTTACCAATACATCAAAATGAAACCTCCCTTGCCTTATAAAGCTGCTACCATGTTACAGCTTGCCTTTTTTAGGGGAGCTACATTTATGCCTCAATTACTTGCTTTAGCTAATAAACACAGGCTGTACTTTGTTTTGTATTACATACACACTACTCGTCTGGTAGAAGACAGCAGTGCTGACCTCATGGTTTTCACAGTCCATAGTCCAATCTGCTACCCTTGTGGTCCATGAGACCAGGGCAAATGCTCCTACTAGAGCTTTCAGCTGAAACCTGGGTGACAAGTCTGTTTGTTGGTTGCCCACAAGATGCCATAAAGTTTGCATTTGGCAACTGTTCCCTTTATGGGCTGTACAAGCTCCATGTGACACTCGAGCTGCCACTACCAAGAGTGGGCATGGTTCTCCTTTCTGGTGCGGGTACTACAGGTGACCTACAAATTTGGCTGGAGATATGAAAACAGGTTACTCACTATGGAGAGGGGTGCTGTGCATACAAGACTTGCTGAACCCTCCAATTTAAGCCATGTTATTTTAACTTTAGAAGTGGAGGTTTTCCCCCTTTCCCGCAAGGATGGAGGGAATTGGAGAACTGGGTCAAGTGAAGTAGATTTTAAAACTAGAGTGGGATGCCCAATTCTGATCCCAGGTGCTACACTGAAACATATGCTGAGTAAACACAACTTAATACAAACATGAAATAATAACTGTTAAAACATTAGTTCTTCACAGATCTCTGGAGACAGTGCCTTTATTTGACTGAAGAAATTAGAGCCACAGAAGGGGGCATTACTATACAATCAAGACTTTTTCTTAAGAGGGTCCACTTAAAAACGTTCCCCTGATGGATTTATATCTTCTCTTCTCTGTGCTTTAGCTATTGGCTTTAGCTACAACGTCAATTTCATAAATGTTCATTGTTATCACTTGGATGTATATCTGGTACAATATTGTAAAGGAAGTCTGTCTCCGTGAGTCCTCCTGGGAAGTTCTGCAGGGGATAAAAGCAAGAGCATTTGGTCAATCATCTAGAAATATCTGAGGCCTGTATACACAATTTAGACTGGTAAATAATCCAAATCTAATTTAGTTTTGTTTTAGAAAAATCCATTTATGCACGAGTCCCTAAAAAGAGATAAGGACATCATTATATTGGTTCCCTCATGCCTTCTACTCACTCTCAATATTATTCAGAATGAAGTTCAGGTGACTTTAACTGGTTTTCCAGCAGAAAATGGACTTTTAAACACAAATATTTGTATATATATCTATATATAATATAGATATGCAATATATCTATATAATATATATGGCTATATATACATATTATATATTCATAGGTATATATCTATATTTTATATCTCTATATTATATATAGATATAGATTGTATATACATAGATATAGATATAGATATAGATATAGATATAGATATAGATATAGATATAGATATAGATATAGATAAGCGAAAAAGAAAGGAAGCAGATGAATGACTATGCTAGGCAATGCAAACTTACACATAACCAGGACCAGTGTTTGGATGGGGAGAAGATTTCCAAACACTCTTAGCTTTTCCCTGTCCCAGATGTACGTCTGCACCCATACACCCAAAACATTGCAGAGATTTCTTCATTTCACCTGCAAGGGTGCAGCACACCTGGGAAGGTGCAAGGGATTCTCTCTCCCAGGGCTGTCAGGCAGAGTGGCATGTGCAATTGATACCACATGCACCAATTCAAAACCAGATGGCCTGACACAAAGCCAGGATCTGTGGCTGCCTCTGGTGATGCCTGTGGACATCACTGCCACTGCTGTTCCAGGCTCCACCACCACCAATGAGTGGTGTCTGAGAAGAGCAACTGTAGAAACCCTCTGCTATATTCCACCAAAACTGCTGGCTAATTCCGGAAATCCATATTGAAACTGGAGTAAGGAATAACAGTGATATCCTAACAGCTGCAGTTGGCAAAGATCTCCAGTTTTATGCCCCTGGATGGTACAATCCACAAATGCTGTGCAGTGGCATTTGTTCAGCCCTGACTCATAGATGAATGCCACTGAATGAATCACCGGCAGTGCTTTCTGCAGTACCTAACAAGGTAGCTCATCCAAATATTGATCAGTCCCAAGTCTCTCTAGTTTTTGAGATCTGACGTACCATAATCTAGGATGCTATTCACCAGTGAAGTTAGGAGATTTGGAAAGGGGTCCATAGTGAGCAACCAAGATGGTGGGACATTGGTTGGCACATGCATTGTCCATAGGATCCTGCCATTATGCTGCATAAATGACACGGACACTGCTGAAATGCAAGAGAAATAGCAACTTATTAACCTCGTAACAGAATTTTAAGGCAAATTAACAAAGTCGCTTTACAAAACATCTCATTCCGTTCAGTCCACAGCTGCAGAAGGTCATTAAGCCAAACACTGTAGTAAAATCATTTTGATCCATAGCGGTTGAAAGGACAAACATTAAGCAAAGGATAATCACAAATTAGCATTCAGGACATCAGCTGAACATTGCAGGTGCTGAGGGAAGATAGGTTTTTTCCCAGCATAAGTGCCTGTAAAAGCACATTTCTTCCCCTTTCCCCTCAGACGGCTGGACACCGGCTGGGGAACACCTCTGGTGCTCACAGACACCGAGGCTCTGCTAGGCCTCAGGGCAGGTGGGCTGCAAGTCCTCTGACTCTGGCTGCACTAGTGGCTGCCTCAGCATATAGGTAAGGCTCGGTCCCTCCTACCCTACAGTCTGCCCAGCAAGGGCCGGGCCTGCGCCTGAGACTGGCGCTTGACCCCTGGCCTTGGACCTGGCCCGAGCCCATCCCCATCCCTCTGCCCGACATTCCCACCCTCCACATAGGCCCCGCCCCGAAGCGCTAGACCCGCCCACCGACAGACCCCGCCCCTCTCAGGCCCCTCCTCCCAGGCCCTGTCAGCCACACCCATGGGCCTGACCCCGCCCCTCCCAGGACAGACGGACACACTCCCTCGCCCGGGAGGTTTCCGCGCAGGCGCTTTGCGCGCTGGAGTCAACTGCCCCCTCGCGGCCCCTCCCAGCCCTCCACAAAGATGGCGGCCGCGCGGTGGTGGGCGAGGCGGAGGGGAGTGCTGAGGCGCCGAGGCAAAGGTGGCGGCAGTAGTGGCAGCAGCGGTGGTGGCCGCGGGAGACAGTGACAGGTGTGGGGAGGGGAGGAAAAGGCGGCGGAGCGGCGGCGGCCGAAGCGCAGGTACCTCGAGTGGGCGGGTAAGGGGGTGGGGGAAGCGGCCGGCGCGGCACCGCCCCTGCTTGAGCTGCGCCATCGGGAACTCCCCTCCGCTCCCCGCCCTGGTGCCGCTGCCCGCCGGTGGCGGAGACCGAACCGTTAGCCGGGAGAGCTGGCGGGGCCATGGCGGTGAGTAGGCGCGCTCGCCGCCCCGAGTCGGCTGGCAAGCCGCCCCCTTCCCCTCAGCGCGGAAAGGGGTACGAGGGGAAGGGGACAGCGGTTCCACCTGCCCTGGGCGCCGTGCGCGGCGAGGGCAGCCCGGCTGCCGAGGAGACGGCTTTGCCCATGCCTCTCCCCTCTCCTGCGCGAGGAGAGACGGGGAGCCGGCGCCTCCGGCCGGAGCCCCGCTGAAGAAACTTTCTGTCTTCCTTCCCGAGCTTCGCCTCCGCTCGGAGATGCCTCTCCCTGCCCGTGCGGGGAGACTCTCCTCCTGTCAGCGCCGGGCAGCGGGGCTCCCCGGGGCAGGGCTGCTGCGCGGCTGCCGCGGAAGGTGGGAGGTTGTTCGGGGAGGAGAAGCAGATGCGAAGCGCAGCCAGAACAGCTGAGCCGGCCGTGACAGACGGGGAGGAGAAGGAAGTGGCGGTTTTCAGCACCTCTTGTTGTTGTTGTTGTTCTAAATCCGTGAGGGTTCCTTTGGAACTCCTGGCGAAAGGGATCGAGCGGGGGTTTCTGTGTGTAGATAATAATATCCTCCCTGAAAAGCTCTAATCGTGTTGCAGAGTGCTAGCAGAGGCGTTCTTCCTTTCCTGAGTTACCCAAGGTTGGTTTTAACATAAACACAAACTTTCTGTTGCTTCCAGACAGCTTCACAGAAAGTGAAACCAACTAAAAGCAAAAATGAAACTCGGGAGCTGATTTTTCTGGTGCGAAGTAAAGAAAACAAGCAGTAGAAACACAGGAAAATCGGTTGGGTGGCAGCGGATCGGGCTTTGTAAGTGGCATCTCGAGACGTGTGTTACTGATTTGTTTAACCTTGTCAGGGGCAGTTTATGAGCTGCCTCAGATACCAAGTGTTATTCCAGAATGCCTCCCGTCATGAAGTAGTTTCTGTGAAATGCTCTTTGTTTGTAGAGTTTAAATCTGTGTTTGACCAACTACGTATCTGGTTATAGATGTCTTGGATTGTCACGAAGACTTAAAAATCTCTTAATTTTTTGCTTCTTGTTACCTGGTAGCTCCTGCTTAGAAGCTATAGTCCCCACTTCTGCTAAGCTTTGACTTTAAAGAAGCTTTTTCTTTTTTTTTTTTTGCGTGGTAATGGGTAACTTTCTGCTTTCTGCAGCATAGAAATTTAAAGGTAGCTGTGATGTGACTCTGCGTCCATGGATATGTTTATATTCTGTGTTGTGAAATAGTATGAATCACAGCAGCAACTCGGCAGTCCTTAACATTCAGAAAGTACCAACAGTTAAATTCTTTCTGCACACTTGATTATTTTTTTTGTTGTTGGCTTTTTTTCTTTAAGGAAATGGACTCAAATAATTGTGAAATTTAATCACATGATAAATGGAGAAGTAGCGAGCTTTCAGGTAGGGAGAAGGCTGTGCACGTACGTGAAAGTTGGAAGTAGCTGAGATTCTGTAATAATCAATGTTGCAAATTGGATAGAGTTCTTAATAGCTGGTGTCCCTACTGACATGGGGAAGCAGGATGGGTGCTCAGCAAGTTTGCAAATACGGCATGTAGTTCTAGATGTCTCTGTCTACAGGGAGCGTACACAAGACGTCTTGACACATATGGATTGAATCTGGGACTTGTTTTGGAAAACTACACCAGAATGGCTTTTCTTGTCACTTTGGGGGAGAAAATTGATATGCTGAACCAGGGCATTGGGCACTGATTTTGGCAGATGAAGCCTTAGTGAAGAAACATGTGGATCCTTGTCCTCAGAAAGGCCAGGACTTGGTCATACCTGCTTAGGTCACTTGGTCAGGATGAGAGCAGCCTGCAGAGTCGCAGGCTGACAACTGTAGATGATAATAATTAGATGAGTATCTTAGTTTTTTAAGGGCAGATGGAAGTCTTATGAGACTTTTTGCTTTATGACAAACTCTAAGTGTATGAGTTACGTGAGGCTCAGGTCATTACAATAAAACATTGAAGTTAACTGATTTCAGTCTGTTAGTGGCATTTCTGCATTTTCAGGTTGGAGTTTCTACTAGCTTGTGAGCTTGAAACTCAGAAGCTTTTGATTTTTATAGGCAGTAATGTAATGGAATTGCAGAAACGTGAATTATGATTCAGACTAATAACTCATTTGTTCTGGGCTGTGAGTCCTGTTGATCTTGGGGATGCTTTTGTTTGTTACTCTTTGCCTTGTGACCATTTAATTTTGGTTGAATTTGGACCTACGTCAGCTAACTCAGTGCTATGCTGATGATCATTTTGGCTCAAGATATCTCAGAGAGATCCTTTGTAATTGTTATTGCAACTTTACTTAACTGGATGTGCTTCTGCAGTGTTCTGTCTTAGGACTTACTGGGAAGCAAAACCCTTAAAGCTTGACTTCAGGAGAGGTTCAATTTTTCATCTTTGTCAATACTTTCTCTTAAATGGTTTTAACTTCTAAATGCTTTTAGGCAACACACTAATTTACCTTGCTGGCAGGTCACTTCTGAAATAGTGTATGCTACTGTAAATGTATTGCTCTCTAGAAATATTGAATGCTTGGAAGGTGTTAAGTGCTAGTGTTCTGATTGTCTATTGATATCTCTGTCAAAGTGTCAAATCCTACAGCCCAGGCCAGTCCCCATTTTTGGGTGGGTGTGGGGAACTGGCAAAGATACGTTCTTGTTCATTCCCAGACAGGCAGACAGACACTAGAGAAGACAGTTTCTGTGAGGCTGCAAGCCCATTTCCCAGGCAGCATTGTTGGCTGCAGCCATTGATGTTGTCAGTGCCTCCTGGAACCTGAGGAATTCTTATCTTCCTCCAGCATCAAGCAACTGTACCATTTTCTGACCCTGAGCCTGTAATTGTTAGGGGATTTCTAGTTCAATCTCTGCTAAAATGTCTACAAGTAACATGTCGTGTTTCATCAGTGCATTTCTGTGATCTCAAATATGAACTGAATTCTCTCTGTTATACCTGTCAATAACCCTTCTATATTTTATCATCCATTTCTTTATGACTGTTGGCTTGGGGATATTCCTAGGCAATTTGTAGCAAAATTCAACTTGACTGCAGTTTATAGTGCACAAGTTGAATTGTGAGCCATTGGTTTTCCTGTAGGATCAGATCTAGTAAAAATAGATTGGACTTGGACTGTCAACTCTTTAGCTTAGCTAAAAGATACTGTCAGTATCTCAGGAAAATGATAATGGTTTGGAATGAGTACATTGCTGCTTCTTCTGTTCAGCAGACACAAACAATGTTTATTTTGCTCGTGGGGCCAATGTTTCCTGAGCTACAGAAGGGACCATTTTTTTTGCTTGTTCTTTGCCATATACAGTAAACTTTGAGCTTCCTTAATGCTGATGTTCGCTTGATGCCAGCAGAAAAAACACTGTTAGCTTCTTTCTTAAGCTTGTCTATCCATGAAGTTTAGTGAGTTTGTTTATGTCCAGTAATATTTTGGATTGTCATCCTGGAGTCTGTATTTTGTAAGGCTGATGGGGTAGAAGGATGTTTAGAAAGTGTCTGTAACACTTAATAGTATTACATGTTTCTTGTAGGTTGTCATCTTTAATTGTTCCAATTACTTTACATTTAGTTTCAGAGATGGAACAAGTATATTTGTTGTTCCGTCTGCTCCCCAGAGATCTGGTCGTGTTCCAGCTGCTCACGTATTCTTGAGCCTGTAACTGGTGAAAAATCTTCATAGTTTTTTTGCTAAGCTGTCATAGATGACTTTAGCAAATGGAATTAGAATTTTCTATGCCATTTGTCAATAATTAGACAGAATTTTGAGCTGTTGTTTTCATGCTGGACTTGCCAGAAGAATGAGAACGTTTGTTATGCTCACCTGCTAGGTTATTTTCCCTTTCTTGAGCGTACTAATAATCTGTTTCAGTTAGAATACCTGCTGCAGAAACTGTTGGTCTTGATTTTGTTGCAACAGCTGTGTAGAGAACTATTTTACTACTCTTCTTGGATGTATTTGTTTACAGTTGTAATATCTCAGGAATGGAATACCCTTGCGTTTTCCAAACTCTTCATTAAAACTTTAACAGCATGTACATTGGCAGTGTCTTAACAGCACCTCTCAAATTGAGCTAGAATGGATGTACTTTCCCCTCTTTGTATTCATGACTCCAAATAACCTCTCATCATTTATGTCTAAGGAAGCACGTTAGTTGGTCTCAGGCTCACCAAACCTACCTGTGTATCTGCCAGTTCACTTAACTGAATTTAAGGGGTATTCGCTAGAGGGAACAGTTGCCATCCAGAGACACCTGGACAGGTCTGAGAGGTGGGCCCATGCCAAGCTCCTGAAATTCAACAAGGCCAAGTGAAACCTTGGTTGGCGCAATCCCAAGCACAACTACAGGCTGGGTGGAGAATGGCATGAGATCAGCCCTGAGGAGGACTTGGGGGGTGTATGCTGTTGAGAAACTTAACGTGAACCGGCAATGTGTGCTTACAGCCCAAAAGGCCAGCTGTATCCTTGGAGGCATCAAGAGAAGCATGACCAGCAGGTCGAGGGAGGCGATTCTGTTCCTCTGCTCTCATGAGACCCCACCCAGAGTGCTGTGCCCAGTTCTGGGGCCCCCCAACACAAGAAAGATATTAGGCTGTTGAAACATCCAGAGGAGGGCCACGAGGATGATCAGGGGCTGGAGCACCTCCCTTATGAGGACAGGCTGAGAGAATTGGGGTTGTTTGGCGAGATGCCTCAGGGGAGACCTTATAGCAGCCTTCCAAGTACCTGAAGGGGCCTCCAGGAAAGCTGGGGAGGGACTGCTTACAAGGGTGTGTAGAGACAGGATGAGGGATAATGCCTGTAAACTGAAAGAGGGGAGATTAAGACTAGATAAAAGGAAGACATTTTTCATTGTGAGGGTGGTGAGACATTGGCTGTCCCCTCCCTGGCAGTGTCCAAGGGTAGGTTGGATGGGGCTTTGGGCAGCCTGGTCTAGTGGCTGTCGTCCTTGCCCATAGCAGGAGGGGTTGGAACAAGGTAATCTCTAAGGTCCCATCCAACACAAATCAGTCTGTGATTCTGCAATTCTCTCCTCCTGTAAGCTTTTATTTTTTTGGGATGCCTGGGCCTGCTTTTGGTCATACTCTTCCACAGTTACCTAGGTTAACATTAGTACCCTCTCTTTCACTTTAGAATCTTAGGTGTCAAACGCCATCCTGGCAGCAGTTTGCAGAAGTTAAACAGGTGTGCTGGGTATGCCTGTAGTGTACCTCCTCTCTGCTTTGCTTCCACAATTGTTCTGAAGCACTTAGGACAGTTGAACATATATGCCGCAAAACAACTTTGTTTATAGGCAATGGAAAATGTACCTTGTGTAATTACTTTGGCCATAAAGAGCTATCAAAAATAAAAATATCTACAAGTTTTCATTCCCGGTTCAACCAGTAGACTTGATTTCATAATCCATTAGTAAGAGATAAGCACAGTACATTCTGAGGTGTGATATATGTCTGTTGCTTTCCAGAAGCATTAAAGCAAGTCCTTCTGCTTCCAGGCAATGTACAGGCTTCTATAATATAGTGATAGAAAAAACTGTTTCACAACTATGACTTAAAAAATTCAACCAATGTACTCCATGATTTGAAAAAAGTACTTAGCCGAGTCTGGGAGTTTGTCTGCAGGGAAAGCAACAAGGTCTGAAAGGATTTGTACTGTGACAGGTGTGGATAGATAGTAACTTTATTCAATAACTGGGAGTGAAAAAGGAATATGTAGTGCACAACTGGTAACTTTACCTCTGCATGACAATTCTCTTTTAATTTGCTTTCAGTTTTTTGTACGTTGGCTTCATTTAAATCCTTGAAGCTCAGTTGTTTATGTCTTTCTATCTTGAAAAACTTGAGGTGAAAATGAGCTTAACAAACCTAGTATTTCACTGTTACCCACAGTATAAAGAAAAAAAGCCCTGTAGTCCACATGCATAAATACTTTCTTGTAGATCCCACTGAGTTTCCCTCATGTACAAAGCCAGCGTCTGCGATGAACAAAGCCCAAGCTCTACCCATACAAGATTCTACAAGCATGGGCTACTGCAAAGCTGCTGTCTCATTTCCCCTCACTAACGTACTATACTCTTACTCCTTTGATTACAAAATAAATCCTTCTTATCTGACTTCCAGTTTTCAGACTGCAGGGCTTTGTTGTTTGGAGTTTGTTCTTTTAACTGGAGGAACTGTATCAACTAGATGGCTTGACAGAAGGAAACCGAGACATAGGCAACAGAATATCAAGTGGACTGGTTTTTCTTTTGGGCAGAGAAACATGTTTTAGATGGTAGTAGCAAATCAGATAGAAATGATATGCTAAAAACATGCATGGAGCTGAAAAACTAATCTGTAAGCAAAAACTGAATGGATAAAAGGGCCAGTAGAAAGACTGTGGTGACTTGCAGTGTATTGGCAATGAGACAGAACCATGGCTGTAACTGTTGACTAATATTTCAGTATATCTGTTGATAGACTGTTAGGGGATTAAAGTGGGAGTAAATATCATAAGCCACAAGAGTTACTGTGCCCCTGCAAATCCTCTAGAATCTATTAAAATTATAAGTGGGGAAGACCATACTTGAAGAAAACTATTTCTTAACCCATTTAGTCTAGTATAAAGGTAGATTGAAGATGTTGAATCAAAGTACTAAGAAATGAAGACTAAGAAGTAGCAGCTGTGGAAGTGTGTAGTGACTGTTGACAATGATTGTTCTTAGATGCAGCTGAACTGTAATTTATTTTCATTTCTTCAGACTTGCTAGGAACCTGACTGCCTGCATATAACAATATTGCTATATATGCATATTGCACTTATTGGCCTTTCAATGGTGAGGATAAATGACCACAATACAAGTAATAAATCTGAAACATACTCCAGTAGATTTAATTATGTGCATCATGGCAATGCAGCTCCAAACTGATTGATTTCTGATTATGTGGCTTTATATTTGTTAATGAATTGACAACTTTACAGTGTTGCGACTTCATATGTAAAATAGGAACCTGAGAACAACTTCGTCCTCTTGATTTGCTTGGACAGTCAAACTAGTTGGCCTCATGGTGTTTTAAGTGACTAAAACTTTTCTTGGAAGATAGGATGGAACTTGGGAGAAGAGAGTGCTGGTATCATCTGAGAAATGTGCTCTTGTTTTGCTGTTGTCTTCTGCAGTTGCAGAGACTCTTCATTGGTTTTCAAGAGTTGCATTCTGTTTGACTTACTCCATTTCAATTTTTTTTTCTTTATGGCATGCAAGTAACTGCTTCAATACCTTTATGACAAATATTAGGGAAGTGAAGCTCCTGTCAGGGTTGCAGCTTCTTGATCTTTTTACTACCATGATCTTGTAGCTTCATGAGGACTGTGAATTGACACTGGAAGAAGCAGTTCCTCTCTGCATATTCATGTGCTTACCATTCACTTGTGTATTTGTGTAAGTGAAATGGATCAGGCAACTGTTTTATGTTTAATCTTAAAAAATCATTCCGTTTATTTTAAGCTACATCTCTCCTCCAGTTTAGTTCACTGATGTAGTTCAGTTGTTTGCAGGGATGTGAGTGTAAGCTGCTGGTAGGATATAGCAGAACTGTCTTACAACAGTTTAAATTCTTGATAAAAGAGCATCTTTCAGATGTGTTTTTTAGGCCTCAAAAACTTTTTTTTTGTGTGTGTGTGGACTTTTACTTTTGGAAAGTAGTTTCCCTATGCTTGTCTTGATGTTCTGTGCTATTACCGTGTTCCTTACAGAAGCAGAGACCCACAGGTTTTCCAAAAAGACTCAGTGAAGAGAAATTTTAAAATCTGTTAAACTTTTACCCTCATCAATCCTCTATCATCTTGTATTTGAATAGAGTAGTTTTCATTTTTCTTAATGAGAAGGAAAAAGCTGTTTCATAAGAGTTCTTTAAAAGCTGCTCGTTCTGCTTGAATCACACACTCTTTGTAGCTCCAACACCAGCAGCTGCCCCTGCAATAAATTTTATCTCACTGACCAGTTGCATCACTTTATTAAAAATACATCCGTGTTTTTAGTTTGCCTTAAAGGAGTCACATGAAAAACTCGCTTGAAAATTTGTCCTCACTACTCATAGCTACTGAAAAGGGGGAATTGATAACAAATGAGGAAGTAGCTTGGTTCTTGGCATTGAATTTGCTTGTTTGCTCAAAAAATTAGTATGTTCTTAAACAGAACTGGAGGCAAGTGTAATGGTTAACTGGGAAAGGCCAAGTTGTTTTTGAACCCATGTGATTTTCAGAAAATAAACTGAAGGAAATCCAGTCCTGGCAAAAGCTTAGAAGAACCTAATTTAGCTGGTATAAAACTAGGAGGGTTTAAGGAAGCTCTTGAGAATGACAAGAGTGTAAAACACAACAGCCCTATAGTTTAGATCAGCATAGCATAAATAAAGCAGAATTACATTGGTGATCTTCATATGTTGTGAAGAATATACTATGTAGTTCAATCTCTTCACTTCTTTTTGGGGATGATTCCCAAAAGTACATAAAAGAAGGTTGTTCCTATAAGGCAAAGGAGCCCACAGTGTATCTCCCAAACAATGTGTGATGGTAAATCAGGCTGATGAACCTGCTAAGATTAGGCATAAGTTTGCACCCAGGGGTTGAGAGTTTACTCATTGATCTTAAAATGCATGCTGTCAGATTAGTTCAGAGTAAAATGAACAGATTAATTCTGATTGGTGATATGGTTGCACTTACTGCTTCCTAAAAGTTAGAGAACCAGTTTAGGCTTCTTTTCTTTGAAGGTATAAGGGGGAGGGGCAAATAGTTGGAATGTACTGGATTCTTCTTAAGCAACAGCGTCAAGTTATATATGCGTCATCCAGATAAGGGCTGTGGGTTTTTTAAAATAATCTAATAATAATAACAACAGTATTTAAAAACAGAATGTGGTGTTTTTAGGTAGCCTCTATTACAGTGGTCTTGTTATGTACAGGCAAGCGTTTAACAGTTGTACTGGACAAGATGAGGTACTAAGTGTCCATGAACATATTGTGCCTTTCCAGATGACTGGTTTATCAGTGTCTAGTTCTTCTCTATGTAGTCTTCACCTTCAAAATTTTTGTTTCCTACATCAGCTACTATAAGAGCTTAGCCTCTTTGGCTCAGATTCAAAAACTGCTGGCTCATGAATACAAATGCATTTAAACTTGAACAGCTGGAGTGTTTCCAGTTCTCTACTATGCATTCTCATATAGGTTATAGTACCCATGACATGAATGCATGAACTGCATTTGTAACAGCTTCTAAATTATTGTCGCTCACGACCTAGAATATGAAGGTAATCTGAAGTAAGTATTGATTTACTATAATATGCTTAACTGCTGCAATGCTAAGGTTTATTGTTGTGTGGCTTGACCATTCTTGCTTTGAGGAGAACTGGGAGTAACTACAGGGAGTTAGTTACGCCCAGTAACCATTCTGGCTGTTCAAGTGCAACTTGCATCTGCTCATTAATCGGTGTTCTGTTCTTTCTTCCAGCATTGCATTCATTTTATCACTTCTAATGTTCACCTTCCAGTGGTAACACAGTATGAACAAAGATAATGTATGGTGTTTCTTGGACTTCATTGAGAATTGCATTTAATGAGTGTCTGTGACACCACTTAACAGCTACAGTCAAAGAATTTCCATATTAATGGTAGAGGTTACAGATTTTTTTTTTCCTATAGGGAATTCCAGTGCTTATAAAAACATTTTGCATATCTTCATTTTTAACTATTTTGATTTACAGTTTCTAGTGAATATCAGACTTTGATTTACTTTATGAAACTATCCTTTCCTATAATTTTCCTGTAGTCACTGTCTGCAACTTTAGTATTGTGAACAGGAATGAAAAGAATAACCATTTTAATTTCACTTTACTTAGAAGGAGATTGTTAAATCAGTGAAATAGAAATGTTTTCTAAAAAAGAAAAAAACCCCAACAAACCACTTCTCTGTTCTATTGTAAAATGTTTTATCAGGTTTTCCAGGAAACACTTTAATAAAACTGGAAGAATAGTTTCTGAAGAACAAAGCATATCTTTTAAATAAATTGCATATTAATTGAAATAATGGGCTCAGAACTGAAAAAAAAATGCCAGTGTACTGTAACTGCCACATCTGAAACAGTGTGACTAGAAAATATCATAAATCTGTGGGAGAAAAAAATTGAAATAATTTTACTCAATTCTGATCCTTGAAAACAAACAACTCTTCGACATGTGTCATAATATTAATAGGTCAGGTACAATCTGATGGATCTCTGGGTAATTATAGTCTAATATAGTGATGCAACTCGTAGAGAAATGTATCTGAGCTTTTCCACTAGTGCATGAAGTGACATGACTATCATCTGTTGCATATGCTTTGTTCATTCCTTTTCACCCAAGGGATGCATAGATGTATTTTGTTTGTAGATTTTTCCTCATTTTAGCATATTTGTACATCTTGGGCACTTGTTATTTGTCTGATATTTTACCTGATAACTTATGAACTGGATAGCCAGTTCAACAGATCGGAAGGAAGTTTGCATCTTCTTTAAAAGAAGGGTCAGATGTGAGAGACTGATCTAAATAAAATAAGGTTTTATTACTTCATCAGTGTACAAGAGATTTATTTAAGTGAATTTCCTGTCTTTATGTTGGAGAAGGCAAAATCGAAGCATTTCATTGCATTAGGATTGGGCGACGATTTTCTGGTCTTTTTTGGTTCTGTAAATGACTTCCTTGGTCTTTGGCAAAACCTGGAAAGTGTTGCCTTGTGTTCAGAGAAGTCTTTGTCTGGACCTGAGGATGAGCCTTGCCTTTGGTTCCTGCAGAAGTGTAGCTGCAGGAAGACCTGGGTGAAGGAGTAATGCATGCTCCTGACAAAGAAATAATGAAATAGCCCTGCTTTTGTCACTTCTCATGTAATAGCAATGTTTGGAAACATTTAATACTGATTTCATTGAGCCTGGTCTTTATGCTGGGCCTTTCTGTATTAGGCAGTAATGCCTTGTCCCTGCTTCTGTTCTTGTGTTGTATAGAATCAAGGCTCTTGTGAACAGCCCTCTGTAATAATAAATCTGGTTGCTACTGTTGGTCACCAAACATAACAGGATTAGGAGGTGGAAGAGTATTAATTTGCTGTAAATGCTGAGATAATCAGTAGGCAGGTAGAGAAGCAGTACTCTGTAGCTCACAAAAACTGAGGAAAGAGGATCAATGCAAATTTCTCCTCCAGTAGGCATCAGCAACGCTGCTGTGGAGTGTGGCCTTGGAGGTCCTCCAGCTGTGGGGAAAAAACAATTACATTTTATATCAAATTCAGTAACCAGAAGCCATGAATCTTTAGGAATGGAGCCCTCCTTAGTTTAGGGAGGGAGAGGTTTGTGGGGGTTTTATGTACACAGCATTGTTGTTAGCTATCACTACACTTACCATAGTAGTGCCTACAGCCAAACTGAAATGAAAAGCCTGTTTGTGTGGTGTGCTTAACTTTCCTCCTTTTCTTAGGAGAAAAGCAAGAGTATGAAGTAATTATGCATATGTCTTCCAAAGTTTGAACCTTAAGTCTGCAAGTCTTGAGTTTTGATTAGCACTGTCATGGTTACTTTGAAATTCTGAATTGAGAATCTGTAAGCTTTAAGAACTTGGGAGACAAACTGCTGTCCTCTCTCTGGGTTCAATCTACTAAAAAACGTTTGGTATGGCATCGTGTCATATTTTGTTTGACTAATACTCTGGAATTCAGGGAAGAATTCTGCTCAGAGGGGCCTTTGGAAATTGCTGCCATCAGCCTTTTGTCAGGACCCTGTATGGTTAGGTTTTGACTTCCTACAGCAGTGGTCTCCAAACCTTTCTGATCATGCAGCCCATCAGTAAAGTTGTTTTGAGCAAGCACTTCCAATATATGTACATTTTTAATTATATGGGTATAATTAAATAATACTCGCATGGTATGTACACTAGAAAGCATACACAACCAAATAAAGTATGAGGGAAAAATACAAATGCTGTTTAAAAATATTTTTTCTTTATCAATGACAAAAAATATTTTCTTCCTACACCACAAGGGATTTTTTTGTGCCCCCCCCCTCCCCTCCTCCTGGGGAGCATGCCGCCCCACTTTGGAGACCACTGATCAAGAGGACTGAGAGATTTGCTATCTCTCAGAGCAATCTGTGACAGTGCTGCATCACTCTCATTGTGAAGATGCTTTTCTCCCCCTTAAGGCCAGACAGAATTTCCAGTTGTGCAGCATGTGTCCATCACTTCTTGTACCTCTGCTGCATGCCTCCAAGAAGAGTTTGATTTAAGGGTCTCAACAAGCATCCACCAGGTAGTGGTATCCAGGCAGTAGATGACCCGTTTACTCTAGCACTCTTAGCTTCTTGTCTTTCATGGGCCTAAGTCTAGTAACAGTCTTTGTGGCATCTCTCTTATACTGGGGAGGAGGAGGTGACTGGGAAGAGCAAAATTTTACAGGGTATTCTAGATATCACCTTATAAGTGCTGAGTAGTGGGTTATAATCACGTTCCTCAGCCCATCGACTGTGCCTCTCTGCTAACAGAGCCCAGTATGCTGTTAGCCTTCGTTGCTACGAGGACATGTGCTGCTGACTCATGTTGTTTTACCTTGGTGATCCAGCTGATTTAATGCTGATGTGTTTTTCAGAGACTGTAGTTAAGATCAGCTGCTAGTCTCTTGGAGATAGAAATGCTGATCTTTTGCATGTGCAGAGGAAATGCACTGCCCAATGATCTCAGCCTTACAATGTTCTTTAACCCCTAGTGAACAATGGACTGAGTAAAACCCAGAGTTGTGTATGTCTTTAGGACATGAGAGTAATGTCATGGAACATCAAAGGACCAAATCTGAATGCATTTAAGGATTGAGTTAAATGATCCTTGCTATTCAGGAAGGCAAGCTTGCATGCTGACCTGTTGAGTGAGACTCAGTCTTTGAGCACTAACATCATGTAGCCTTTTGGCTTGTTAGTGTAATCCATTCCTTAATGGTTCCTCGGATGCAAGTCTGGGGTCTATAAACAAATCGTGTCCAGTAAATGTAGATGCCTTCCCTTTGTTTCAGCTTTGATAGCCTTCAGAAAAATCTTTCAAAGTCTTCAAATTCATATAAGGGGAAGGAATAGCAATTCAGTAGAGCGGAGTGGGTAATAGGTTGCTACCTAAGTCTCACACAAAGCATTAACCTTCCCAACTTGGTTGAAATCTCAGGAGACCTGTACTTCTCTTATGTCCTAAGGCAGACTCAGTGCAGATTCTGAAAGAATAGTGTCAGCTGAGTTAGCAATCCTGAATTACACTTGAAATGTCTTCTACTAGTTCAGTATAGTCAGTAGCAAGACAAGAGAGGAGATAGCTGTTCATGCAGCAGTTTTTGCTCTGCATGAGTCAGTATGGATTTCTGAATAACCATGCCTTTAATGCGCCACCAGTAGAAAATTGCTTCTCAGCTGATTCTGAGCTTAGCAACAGTGTATTTACCTATCTGTTCATCTGAAGTGTCATCTTCCAAGTCTGATCCCTTTTAATATGTCCACAAGAATGGTGTAATGAGTTTGCCTTAAATCAATCCTTAGATTTATCCCATGTGTTATTTTACCCATTCTGAAGGCTGCTGCATCCATTAGGTTTCAGTGGTGCAGGAAATCTAACAGTCGGCTAGTGAATTGTTTGTAGTGGCTCTGCGGGCTGAGCCTTACCTGTTGTCCAAATTCAAGCTGCTTTTCATGTGTCCTTTTCAAAACATTACTAAATCCTACTAGGAAAGTAGCTGGAGTTAGAAGAGAGTTATATCATCCAGACCAGTTTTATGTGGAGTAAGGCTGGAAATACGGTATGCACATACTTCACTTGCAGTATTTTCAATATAGAACAATATTTTCAAGAAGATGTAGTCACTCTTACTATTTTGAACAGATACTGACAATTTTAAGGCAGCAAATATGAGACAAAGCTTGTTATGCTATTCCAGTACAGTTATTTGCAGCCAGAGCCAGGGAAAATACTCTCCTTGTTGCAAAGTGAGGTACACCTGTGTGTTTGGCTGTCCACTTCTATTATCCTACCTACTTCATAAACCTACTTCAGAGGATTGGGGGGAGGATGGGGTGGGTTTGTTTTTGATTTATTTTACTTGAAGAATAACTTTACCTTTATATATTAAAACATTTTGTTATGTCTAGCTCTTTTAACTATTCATGCCATTTTAGCAGAGTGAAATGACTCTGTCCCTCTATCATTGTCATGGTTTGTCATTCCAGACTTCCTTCTGACTTCCTTTCCTCTGTCAGACCTGTCTCACCCCTTTTTCTTTTTTTCATGAAAGCTGAATTAAAAAGCCAAGAACCTATACCTTCCCTTCCTATTGGAAAATCACATGCTGTCCTGGTTTTTGGCTGGGATAGAGTTAATTAGCAGCATAAGCTGGGAGGAGATATGGCCAGGATAGCTGACCCAAAGGGCTATTTAATATGATATTAAGGTCAGTATATAGCTTAGCCGTGAAGGAGATGGTTTATTATGACCCAGACAGGACACAGTTACCCACAGATCCTGATGAAGACACAACCCATGTGCCAGAAGTTTGTCTGAGCACAGCATTATATTCCAACTCGTTGGCAGTAATAAACTGGAAAGGTGAAGAGGCACCAATGGTGGATGAGGTGTCTGGCTCACTCTAGCACTGTGAAGAAAGTCTCTCCTCCTCATCTCATCTGTGAAGAAACTGTCCTGGATGGTTGAGCAACTCGAATAAGCTAGGTCCTGTCCCCCACCTCTACAGACCAGTATCTCAGGTGTTGGAGTAAATGAGAGAGGATACAAACTTGCACGCACCACAAGCACCCTGTGGTTTTACCTACATGACTATGGAAAGGTCGTGAAGAAATGGGTTGGAAGATCTACCTTGAGGCATGGGTATTTGAATTGCCAGGAATCACAATCACAAAAGGGGATTATTCCAGGAAAAATGCTGCTCCAGTTCCCAGCCGGCAGTTCCCCCAACAGAGTGGAAGGCCTGAACTTATGATCCTCTTGAAGGGACTTCTAAGTCAGCGTGTGATGGATAGGATTGAAGGGGCCCTGCTTCCAGCCAGGTGGTGGAAAAGGACAAACAGGTTTACTGGACTGTGTGCATCCAATGTCCTGGCATACCAGACCCCCAGGAGTATAAGGTTGTAGTAGACACCAGGGCACAGTGTACCCTGATACCATCAAGCTGTAAAGGGGCAGAACCCCATCTGTATTTCTGGAGTGACAGTAAGATCCCAACAGCTGATAGTAGTGGAGGCTGAAGTGAGTCTAACTAGGAGTGAGTGGCAAAAGCACCCTGTTGTGACTGGCCCAGAGGCTCCATACATCCTTGGCGTAGACTACCTCTGGAAAGGGTATTTCAAGTACCCAAAAGGGTACTGGTAGGCTTCTGGCATAGGTGCTTTGGAGATGCAGGAAACTGAACAGCTGTCTACCTTGCCTGGTCTCTCAGAGGATGAAGGTTGAAGAACAACAGGTGCCAATTCCTGTCACAGTGGTGCACAGTACCATGCCAGCTGAGATGCCCTGATTCCCATCCATGAGCTGATTCATCGATGGGAGTCAGAGAGTGATCAGCAGAACATGCTCACCCTGTAACAGTCCCATATGGCTGGTGTGAAAGTCCAAGGGAGAGTGAGACTGACAGCAGACTATCATGACATGAGTGAAGTCACACTGCCCATGAGTTCTGCTGTGCCAGACACACTGGAACTTCAATATAAACTGGAATCAAAGGCAACCAAGCGGTACACCACAACTGGTAATCACTTATATTTTTTTCTCAATCCCTTTGGTAGCAGACTACAGGACACAGTTTGCTTTCACTTGGAAGGGCATCCAATACCTCTGGAATTGACTGCCCCAGGGTGGAGAACAGCCCCACCATTTGCCATTGGCTGACATGACTGCACTGGAACGAGGTGGAGCTACAGAACACCTGCAGTGCATCATTACATGGGGCAACACAGCAGAAGTTGTCTCCGAGTCATTTCTTCTGAAAGACAGTTTTTCCAAAGTGAGGTCAAGGGACCAACACAGGAGATCCAGTTTTTAGGAATAAAATGTCAAGATGGATATTGTCAAATCCCAGTGGATGTGACCAGCAAAACAGCAGCTCTGTCAACACTGGCTAGCAAAAAGGAAACACAAGCTTTCTTAGGTGTTGTGGGACTCTGGAGGATGCATGTTCCAAATTACAGTCTTGATTATAAGCCCTCTCTGTCAAGTGACCCAGAAGAAGGAGGCCCTGAGCAATGATAAGACTTTGAACAAATTTAACAAGAAATAGTCCATGCAGTCCTGGGGCCAACCCAAGCAAGACCATGTGTAGATGTGCTCCACACCACAGTTGGGAAGAACAGCCCTATCTGGAGTCTCAGGCAGAAAGCACCAGGGGAGACTTGAGGTCAAGCCCTGGGATTTCGGAGTCAGAGCTACAGAGGCTCTGAGGCCCATTACACTCTAGCTGAAAAGGAGACACTGGCAGTGTACAAAGGGGTTTGAGCTGCTGTGGAAGTTATTTGGACTAAAGCCCAGCTCCTCCTGGCACCCCAACTGCTCGTGGCGTGGTTGGATGCTCAAAGGGAGGGTTCCCTCTACACGTTGTACAACTGATGCTACATGGAGTAAGTGGGTCACACAGCAGGCTCGCATAGGAAACCCCAGTCACTCCAGAATTCTGGAAGTGATCATGGACTGGCCAAAAGGCAAAGATTTCACAATGTCACCAGAGAAAGAGGTGACATGCTGAAGAGGCCCTGATGTATAATAAAGCCAGACAATGAGAAGCAATATGCCCTGCTCACCAATGGGTCCTGTTGCATTGTGGGAGAGCATCAGCAGTGGAAAGCTGCTCTATGGAGTTCTGTACAGTGAGTTGCAGAAGCTGCTGAAGAAGGTGAATCAAGCCATTTTGCAGAGGTGAAAGCTGGCCAGGTGACTTTAGACATTGCTGAATGAGAACAGTGGCTGGTGCTCTGTATCCATACTGACTCCTGGATAGTGACAAATGCCCTGTGGGGGCGGATAAGTGGAAGCAGAGCAACTGGCAGCATAGAGGCAAAAACTCATCTGGGCTGCCCTATTGTGTTAAGATACTGTTGCTTGGCTGGAGAAGCTGGTTGTGAAAGTACATCTCATAGATGCCCATGTACCCAGGAGCTGGGCCATGGAGGAACATCAAAACAACCAGCAGGTGGATCAGACTGCGAAGACTGAAGTGGCAGATTTGGACTGGCAACATAAAAGTGAATTATTTATGGCTCTCTGGGCCCATGACACCTCAGACCATCGAGGGAGAGATGCAATATATAGATGGGCTTGTGATTGAGGGGTGGACTTAATCACACAGATCATCCACAAATGTGAAACATGCACTGAAGTCCAGTAAGCCAAGCAGGTAAAGCCTCTCTGGTATGAAGGACAATGGCTGAGAGATAAATACAGGGAAGCCTGGCAGATTGATTATGTCACGCTCCCACAAACCTGCCAATGCAAGTACTATCTACTTACAGTGGTGGAAACAACCCCTGCATGGCTGGAAACACATCCTGTGTCACATGCCACTGCCCAGAACACTATCTTAGGCCTTGATAAACAAGTCCTGTGCCCAGAAAGAATTGAGTCAGACAACAGGACTCATTTCTGAAACAACCTCATAGACACTCAGGCCAAAGAGTGTGGCATTGAGTGTGCGTGTTACATCACGCACCAGCCTCTGGGAGAGTCAAAAGATACAATGGGCTGCTAAAGGCTACACTGAGAGCAATGAGTGGAGTGACCCTCTAACATTAGGGTACACATTTAGCAAAGACCACCTGGCTAGTTAAGTCTTGGGGTCTACCAATCAAGCTGTCCCTACCCAATCAAAATTCCCATGTACTGTAGCAGTGCACATGAAAATATGTTGGGGTAGGCAGTCTGAGTTATCCCTGCTTCAGGCAAAGGCAAACCCAGACAGGACCTGGATGTACTTGGTGGGAGATGTGGAAGGATAGGGAAGTTCAGTGTGTAACTCAAGGGGATTTGATTTTGGGTGAGAACAGACAATGAATTAAACTGTAAGCTGTTAACTGCTAAATAACCCTGCCACTGTCATCACTACTACACTTGCTATATGCTGTATTGCTGGTATTACAGTAAGAATCCCTCAAATTAATGAAGGATGAATTTTGATGAAACCATGCTAAGTGCAGCGATGATGGAACTAAAACTGGCTTCAGCAACTGGCACCCAACAACTTCCTTAAAACTGCCATCTTTGGCCTGCAGACGATGGGCATGGACCACATCAGCCAGACCAGCCATGAGGTTCAGATGCAGCATGCAACAGCACACAACATCTCTCCTGCCCTGAAAAACTGTCACGACAGATGGAGCTCAAAGTCGTGGACTAAATGAAGGGATGAGGGATGGCCCATAGAGTAAGGGAATAATATCATTATATGTGGGTATATATGTATATATCTCGAAGACAGGAGGAGTGGTGGCAAATAATTGGAAAGTGTAGGATCTGTGCATGACAGATGCTATAGAATAAGGGGTGGATAGTGTCCTGCTTTTTAGCTAGGATAAAGTTAATTTTCACAAGAAACTGGGAGGGGATACATCCAGGACAGCTGACTCAAACTGGCCAAAGGGGTATTCCATAATTTAGGATGTCATGCTTGGTATATAAGGGGGAGAAACTGGTCTGCAAGAAGGGATTATGGCATGGGCTGGGCGTTGAGCAAATTGCATTATCTATCACCCACTTTGTATATTCTTCTGTTAATATTATATTTATTTTCCTCTTCCTTTGCTGTGCTGTCAAACTGTCCTTATCCCAACCCACAAGTTTTACTTTTTCCTGACAGTTCTATTCCCCATCCCACCAGATGGTGCTTAGTTGCTGGCTAGAGCTAAACTAAACTGTGGCACGCGCTCAGCAGCTCTGTATTTACTGTTAATATTTAAGGTCTGTCTGTCCAGTTTTAATCCATGTAATATGTTTTCTTTGGTTTTGTTTGAGAAATATTGTGTAATGCCAAATCAGGTTTAAGATTGTTTTTCTAGTAAAACCTAGTAAAAACCTTTTCCAGCAATACCTGTCACCTGAAGATTCTCATCAAGTTAATTGGATAAGCTTTTTTCTGTAATCATACTTGTGTTTTAATTCTTTACAAGTAACATCCAGTGTCAACTACTAAATTTTGTTTGGTCTGAGATGAATGTTAATAGGCAAACATTTGCCCTTTTATAGTAGAGCACTTAATGCAACACTTTGTGTTTTACTCAAGACTTCTAAGACTTTCCTAGGACTTTTTCAAGGATCTAGATAGATCTCTTCTATAAGTCTTGAATGCAAGATATCTGGGTTTGCTGATTTAAAAGCTCTGTCTATAGCCTTTTGATATCCTTCCATTGAATGTAATATAATGCTATTTATTTGCAAGATAAGTCTATTGAGCACTTCTGCTTATTTTGAGGCCAACCTTTTGTCCCTTTTATCTGACTTCTTTGTGCCGCACAGTGCTTTCCCTTTTTGAAATTCCTATTTGTCCTCATATCTAACAGGAAGAGGCACCTGCAACTGGTGGATGTACCAGAATACACCACTGACTTGTACAGCTTGCTGCCCTTCAACCACTAATAGGGAGAAGACTTTTGATGATACCTGTAGCGTAGACCCACACTGGTATGGAGTTTAAACCTTTAGTCTTCAAGACTAGTTCTGTGGCATTGCAGAGAAATCTAATATGGTATTGTCAAGAAAGCATTGATTTCTTTTTTCCCTAGATTGATTACACAGTCTGACAGGTAGCACTTTTATTATTGTTGTAGAGGGTGTCAGGAATAACACCATACCTAGTACCTCCTGTCAGGGTTTATTGATGAGCACTGTGCTTCTTCTCAAGAATAATTTGAACACTTGGATCCAGACATAGAATTCAGCTCTGTCCCAGTGAAAGCACTGAAGGCCATGTGCCAAAGGTGGGCTACCCACCTAAGCAGTCAGGTGCTTTTGGGAACCTATTTTTTGTCCAAAATTGTATCATTAAACACCTCTGCAAGAGAATGAATGACCCTGAGACCAAATGGTGCATATGTCCAGAGCTGATTGTGTCTCAGAGGGGCTGAGCAAGTGTCATGTCTGTCGTATTCCATTCAGTTTGGGTTATGTGTAATTCTCACTGCAAGACAATTTGATAGACATATGTTGATTTATGCCTAATTAATAGTGATAGTCCTGAGTGCATCATAAGTTACAGATTCAGTCAGAAGTTATTATGCATGATAAAGGAGTTAGTGCTTTCTTATGTAAGAGAGTAGCTATTAGGCTTGGGAATAACAAGCTGCATTCAACTTAAACCTGGGGAAATTCAAGCCAGCTTAGTCTGAGAGTATGTTGTATTATGGGTTAGAGCATTGGAATTACCTTTCTGCCTGTGACACTGTAGATAAAAGGATAAAATAGTTGGAGCTGTAAGATAAGAAATGGCATAAGAGCAAGCTCATCTGTAGCTCTTAGGGGAGGAGGAATGCCTTGGTTCTAACCCACGCTTCCAGGCCGTGTGTTTGTTTCACATTGAATGGTCATTGGACAATATCCTGGGAAGCTCACCGTCAAACTTGCTAGCTTGAAAGATGATCCAAGTAATTTTCATCAGCCCTTTGCTACCTGCAGAAGTGGTGGGGACTGCCTGTAGCCGGGAGGATTTTTGATTAGTGGGAAAGCTTTTAAAGTAAGGTAGGAATATAAAACTCTGTCCTCATTACTTGGGAGGCTAATTAGTCTGGGTAATCAGGTATAAATGACTTGGCATGTGTGGTGATGTTAGGTTTCAAAGTCTTTTAACCTAGAGATTTTTATTTTTTTTTAAACTTGGCAGAATATGCCAGGAAAGTAAATGAAACATCTAAAATAACTTCACAGTGCCTCCCTTGAGTTCACAGTTTTATTGTAGGACAATCTTCAATATTGGAAAAGCTAACTCATCCTCTATATGTATGAGAGGCTTTCAGTGCTTTGTTAATGCATTTTCTAGAAAATGTGAAGTCCTTTTTCTCTGTGAGTCTTCTTGTCCTGATAGCATTGTATTACAAGTTTCCACTTGCGTAACATCTGTCTTAGAGGGGCAAACAAGTTAAAGGAGTCAGTTGGGTGGGAAGGGAGTAGTTTTAGAGAACACTTCTGAGTAGCAAGCTGTAACAGCAACTCTTAAGTTAACCAAATATCATGCCTAGAACTTTGCACCAAAGTCAGTGTCTTAAGCTGACTTTATCACTCCTTGAACTTTGTCAGGTATCTCTTAGTTTAAAATAAATTGTATGTAACGTCTTATGGTTTTGAGCAGATCTGTAATAGAAGTTTAGAAGTATTTGTAGATGCTTTCATTAGCCAGATGATACCAAGGCAAAACTTTAAAAGCCTGTAACATTACTGTCAGGCTCTGTAACTTTAAAATTGTACCAAATTACTTTCACCAGGCTACTGCAAGTACTGGCTAAGCTGAGAATCAGCTTGTACAGTATTCCTATGGCAAAACTGTACAAGCTGATTCTCAGCTTAGTCTTCATGTTTTATGTTAAACACTGTTTTCACATGCAAAATATGATTATCTTGTGGGAATTCTGAATGTACCATTCACTTATAGTGAATTCTTTCCATCTTTTTGTTTTGTTAAGAAAGATCAATTTCTCAATTCTTGTTCTTGCTGTTTTTTCTCCCTGCCTCCTCCCCCCCCAGGCTAAGTGTACTGAGCCTGGCTGGGATGGAGTTAAGACCAATACACTAAACTAGTATAACTTAGTGACTTTTTTTTTCCTTTTTTTCCCCTTTCCCCCCCTTTTTTCTTTTTAAACAAAATCAAATACAACTTCAAAAGCAGCTTATTAGACTTGCAATACATATTTCCAGCATGGAAAACCAGTAATCTTAAGCTTTTCTGGTCTTAATTTTTCCATCCAGTCTTCATATAGCATTAATACACAACAATATAATAAAATGCATTACTTATGACTTGTTAATGTAATTGAAAGAAACGCTCGGCTGAATCTTGCTTTCTGTTACGCTGTTACTTGACACTCATCAGGGTTGGAAGTGGATCACTGCTTTCATGGGCCTCTTGCCTGGGTGGCTTTTTATCCTGTCATCAGATTTCATATAACTTTACAGCGTCTGTTAGTGAGGGCTTTTTTTGTAATATAGTTACGAGGATTATAGTTCTGTGTATAGACGTTACCTCTTCCCTCCCCTAACTTTTAGCTGCTGGAAAAGCTATTAAAGGACCTCTGGATGTCCAAATGACACAGCTTTAATTCTGAGTGTAATACTTTTTTAAATTAATGTCAGATTTTGTAGATTTTTTTCCCTGTTATTAATTTATGGCTTGCTACAACATTTTCTAGTAACTAGTTGTTCCAAAAATAAATCTCTTGTGTGTTATAATAGTAGAGCAAGTGAGTTGATGATTGAAAACAAACGAACCCCACAAAATACCCTATGTCCCTGTTTGTAGCTCTCACGTTTTTACCGGGTTCATATGAACAGGAGCGCTATATATGCAAGTTCTAAGGCACCCGCACTTCCCAATCCTCCCGAGTAGGCATTTTGTGAGCAGTACCAGTTTAAACTTAGGCGAGATCTTGGTTTGTAAGCAGAGCTACAGGACTGTTTGGTATCGCCAGGACCGCCTGTACCTTCCTCTGAGGTTCAGCCGCTAGAGGGGGCCTAGGCCTACCCTCTGGTCAGGCCCGCAGGAGCTGGCAGCACACCTCTTCCAGTTCACACCATTGCTGGAGTGTTGTGGAAGCATACCTTATGAAGGTGTCCGTTTTCATAATATTTTTAAGTAAAGCTATTTTTTTAAGGATAATTGTTGAGAAATATTTATATGGTTTTAACTGTCTGTGTGATTTTTCTTTGCAGGTGATCTTGTGAATTCGTGTACCATCAATGATGGCAGAACATCCACCATTACTGGATACCACTTCGATTATAAGTAGTGAAATCCCTCTTCTAACTTCCCCTATTGTTAGCGGGGATGGAGCTCAACAGGTAAGGAAACTTCAGTATCTTCTTTTTTCTATTTTTTCTTCTTCCAACAGCATCATTGACTGTAAAATCTAGTTAACCTTCATCTGTAGCATTTTTGTGCAGCTTTGGTCACATATGTGTTAGAGATTGAGGTGCATAGAAGAGATATGTAATCAGTACGAAGCAAGAAACCTGTCTTGTAAAAAAACCACCTGTCTTGTGAAAGAATATCTTCATAGAAGGATGGGACCAGACAGCTTGGCAATTGTGCTTGAGTCTTAATTTGGAAGCTATATCTTTATGTTACCATGTGACCTTGTTAAAGGTAATAGATCTTCCCCTATGTTTGAACTTACTACCTGTGGCACAACATGAGCTAAAAACTGGGTGGCCTCTAGACTGAGACAAATGGGTATCTTGAATGGTAGGACTTGTTTTTGTACGTTAGTATCTGCCTCGATGAGATTTATTTTTTTTTAATTATTATTATTTATCTTTTAGACAAAATCAGTCAAGGTGATAGAAAACCTTATAATTGTGGTTTCAGAATACTTGAGAAAAGTCAGCTCCAATGAGGAAGGAATGTGGAGAAAAACACATGCATACTCCATATCTTTAACCTAGGAAGAATATTTTAAGCCCCAGATAAGCACAGTTCTGGAGAAGCTTCAAATAGGAGAGAAAGAGGGAAAAATAAGTAGTTAGAAGTATCTGAATTGACTGAGATCACTGCTTGTCATAGCAAAAGTCTGGACTTGATCATATAGCGAGGTTCCTGATAGTCTGCCATTCCCAAGCTTGATCTTCATGCAGAAGAAATAATTGTTTATCATAAAGAGGAATTAATTCGTGGAGTAAAAACACATAAAAGAGCTCTAAAATGAGAGTGGGGAATGGGTTGCAACAGTTCATGAGATAAGATTTAGGCTGCAATGAGACTTTCACAATGTAGGGGAACCTTAAATACAGAGAAAGAGCTGATAAATCTTTTTTTTTAAATGAATTTATGGATAGAACATTCCAGAAAAAGGGAAAAACAATACCCAAACTTGCTTTCTCTTCCAGTTATTCTTTCAAATACCTACATTTAGAAGTAGTAATCTGTAACATATGAGAGGACAACTGTTATTTTTTCTTTACATGTTCTTAAAAACTTTCAAACAAAAAAGAATAAAACATATCTACACAAAATTAAACATACCACTGCTTTTTTTTTCCCTTTAATTTTGAATATTCTTTCTTTTTACTGTTGTTTAAAAAGTCTTGTAGATGTATCACAGAACCCTTGAGATTGGAAGGGACTTCTGGAGATGATATAGTCCAGCTTTTCCCTTACTCAACGCAGGAGCAACTAGAGCAAACCATCCAGAACAATGTCCAGTTGGCTTTTGTGCATCTTCAAGGATAATGAGCTCCACAGCCTCTGTCTTGCAGCCTGTGCCCCAATATTCAGTGCACCCTCACAATGCAATAAATACTTACGCTTTAGTGGAATTTCTCTGTTTCAATTTGTGCCTGTGGCCTTCCATTCTTTCACTGGGCAAAGCTGAAAGGAGTCTGGCTTGGTTTTGTTTATTCCCCCTACCTTGAGGTATTCATGCACACTATAATAAGATGTTCTCTGGTACATCTCTTCTCCAGTTTGAATAGTCTCAACTCTATCAACTTCTCTTCATACATGAGATGCTCCAGGCCCTTCATCATCTTTGTGGCCCTTTGCTGGACTCTCTCCAGTAAGCCCATGTTCTTGTACTGGGGAGCCCACAACTGGACACAGAACTCTAGACATCTAATCAGTGCTGGGTAGTTGGAAGGATCAGCTCGCATGTCCTGCTGGCAGTGTTCTTCCTAATGCAACCCAGGTCCTGTTGGTCTTTTTAGATTTGAAGGTTTCTTGCTGTCTGCTATTCCTTTTCAGAAAAGCTGCTTACCATCCAGTCAGTCCCCAGCATGCACTGGTGCATGGGATTGTTCTTCCTCAGGTGCAGGACTTTGCATTTTCCCTGTTTTGAACTTCATTAAATTTCTGCTGGCCTGTTTCTTCTGCTTTTCAAGGTCCCTCTGCACCACTAGGGCAGTGCATCAACAACTCCTCCCAACTTTGTAAGATTTGCAAATCTTGTTGATGGTGCACTCTGTCCTGTCACCCAGGTCTTTGAAGAAGATAGCAAACATTATCAGTATCAAAGTCTGAGGTAGATGACTAGTGAATGGCGTCCTGCTGGACTTTGTGCTGCTGATCAAAACCCTTTGAGACTGGCAGGTTCAGTCATTTTCAGTCTACCTCAGTACCTGTGTTCACTCTGTACTTCATCAATTTCTGTGTGAGGATGTTATTAAAGACAGTGTCAGAAGCCTTGCTATAATTGTGATAAACAGCATCTATTGCTCTACCCCCAATCACCAAGCTGATGTTTTCATTGTAGAATGCCACCCAGGTTTGTCAGGCATGATTTCCCCTTTGTGAGTGCATGCTGACTACTCCCAATCACCTTTTTACCTTTAAGGTGTTTGAAAATGGCTTCAAGGAAGATTTACTCACTTATCTTCCTAGAGTTGAAGGTGGTGTTGACCAGCCTGTAGCTCCCTGGATCTTCCTGCTTGCCCTTTTTTGAAGATTGCAGTGACATTTGCTTTCTTCCAGTACTTGGTAACCTCCCCTAATCACCATGACCTTTCAAAGATAGTTAAGACTGAGTTACTTGTTCTGCTTTCCCCAAAAATAAGACTTATTAAGCTGTGCTGGGAAGCTTACTCTGTAATGGTGCAAAATTTTGAGTCAGATATGAGCTTAAATGTTCTTTTGAGGATACTTTTTCCTTAAAATGTTGTCTCTTTTTCTCCTGCCAAGCAAGATTAAAACTGGAAAACAAGCAAAGATTCTCTTCAAAGAAATGGATTTGTGGGGGCTTCTGTTAATCTTCTTAAGGGAAAGATATCATATATACTGTCAGTGTCCTTTTTAACTTAAAAAAACCCTAACACACGATGCTTATTAAGAATACTGTCCAAAATGGAACTGATAGTGGTAGTGTTTATTTTAAAAAAGAAAAAAAGAGAACCTTCAGAAAGTGTTGAACAGATTCTCCAGTTGACAGTAAAGTCAGTTTCATTTCATGAAAACTGGCAGTTGTACCACAGTGTTGTTTACTGTTCTGTGTCCCACGATGCCTGGTGAAAGTCATGACTTCCATTTTCTGTCCTTCCTTCACATCTGCTACATGACTCCTGAGGAACCCACAGATGCATTTGTTCCATGGTGGGAGAGTTTACTGGAAGCCCTTTCTGCATGTGGCGATTTAAAAGCCATCGCTAAATGGAAAATACCTTCTATACCTGAAATCACAGGATCATAGAATTGTAGGGGTTGGAAGGGACCTCGAGAGATCATCGGGTCCAACCCCCCTGCCAAAGTAGCTCCCTAGCTCATATCACTCAGATAGGTGTCCAGATGGGTCTTGAATATCTCCAGAGAAGGAGACTCCACCACCTCCCTGGGCAGCCTGTCCCAGGGCTCTGTCACCCTCACTGGGAAAAAGTTCTTCTGCGTGTTGGTGCGGAACTTCCTGTGCTCCAACTTGCAGCCATTGCCCCTTGTCCTGTCCCCACAGACCACTGAAAAGGGGCTGGCTGATTCCCCCTGCATCCCACACTTGAGATAATTATAGACTTTAATTAGGTCCCCCCTTAGTCTTCTCAAGGCTGAAGAGTCCCAACTTACTCAGCCTATCCTCATAGGATAAATGCTCCAGGCCCCTAATCATCTTCGTAGCCCTTCTTTGGACTCTCTCCAGGAGATCCCTGTCCTTTTTAAACCAGGGAGCCCAGACACAATACTCCAGGTGAGGCCTGACCAGGGCAGAGTAGAGGGGGAAAATGCAGGAAATCCAGAACTGCAGATACTGTTTACTCTGTCAGGGTTGCCCAATTAAGGCTTAGGCCATGGAAATGTCAGGCAGGTCATCATTTTTATAGAAGGGTCTTAAAATTACTTGTTATGTTTGGTTATATAGTACACTAATGAAAATTATGTATACTTTCAAATCAGGTGTAATGTATTTAACTACAATAGATTGTAATTCTGAGCTATTTTCATATTTTTTTTAAAAAAAATATTTTGACCTGAATATTTTAATAGCTTAAAATTGCACCAGGGGAGATTTAGGTTAGATATCAGGAAGAATTTCTTTACTGAAATGATAGTCAAGCATTGGAACAGGCTGCCTAGCGAGGTGCTGGAATCACCATCTCTGGAAGTATTTAAAAGGCTTGTAGAGGACGAGCTTAAGGACATGATCTAGAGGTGGACTAGGCAGGGTTAGGTTGTGGTTGGACTCAGTGATCTAAACGGTCTCTTCCCACCCAGGTGATTCTATGACTGCTTCATTATTTATTTTTTTTTCCCATGTAATTTTGAAACTATGAGGAGTGTGAAGATTTGCCTTCATGATGGAGTTGCTCATTGTTTCTGAAAATCTCCTCTTTGCTTAGCTACAATATACAGATTTTATAGGGGCTACTTCCTTAAAATACAACAAGTACTTCTGCAGTTTCTCTTTTAGCAGCATCGTGGTGTTGGATTGGATAGTCTATAACATAATTTGTAATGCTGACAGAATGTAATTGTGTCCCCACAGTCAAAATTCGGACCTGTTTTGTCTTGTAAATAAATGTATATGTACTTCATGGTGTGTAGCTTAGACTGTAGCTGTTCTAACTAGTTTTAGCTGGTCCTGACTGAAAAAGGCATCGAAAATCTACTAAAAAAACTCTTACTGAAATATTTTGTTTATATTTTGGTATTTCCTATGTTAGACTAGTTTAACTGTATCCTAGAATTAGCAAGTCTTTGTTCTGTTGTGAAACATCTGAGGACTTTTAAAATCATTTCCCCCCTCCTTGCATCTTACCAGGATTAACTATGATAAATACTGTGATTTAAGTTCTATATATACTGCATAACTGAGTTACCAAATGGTTATAGACCATTCAGTACCTTTTGAGAACAGTTCATATCTTCACGATAATCTATTTCAAATACTTGAAATTCTCCTAGCAGTTTAAATGGGAAATAGCCATACAAATATTTGAACATGTGGAGATGAAAGGTCGTATGCTTCAAGTAGGGGAAGTGCCTGATCAGGTTAAAGCTGTAACTTTCCACCATGGTTTAAAACAAAACAATCTGCAAAGTTAGAGGAATGCACGCATTCAGGCCAAAAATTTGGGGAACTTAAACTGTGTGGATGATCATATGCTACTCCGTGCTGCCATGGGAGGCTGCCTTATTCTGTGTCCTGCAGAACAAGGGACTTCTGTTAGTTTCACAGGACAGAACTGGGGAAAGGGAAAAGCAAAGACCAAGCCCATTAGCTCCTCTCTCTCTGTTTAGCACAGCAGTACTGCCCTTGTGCTATCTTGTCACTGTTTAACATAGGTGAGTAATGTACTCCCTGTATCTTGGTGGTGAGTAAGGCTGTGGATAAATTGTGGAGAAGATCCACAAGAGTGGATAGAAACCAAGTGACACTGAGAAAACACGGTATGAGGCCATGTGCTTGAGGGTTTTTTTATGTAAGGGTAACTACTTGCAGTGAGGCTCTACTGATTATTGCTGAGGCTGGACAGGAAGGATGTGTTTGATTACATGGGTCCTGATTTGATGAGGGGGGGAGGTAAATTCATGATTGAGAGGAAAATGAGGAGACAAGAGTTCAAACTACTTTCTTTAACAGGCACTTTGTTTTCCTGATATTAGACTGATGATAAATTGTTTTGGAAAGTTTCTATAGCACCCAGTGCTATTCCAAGACAAACCACTAAATTGCTGACACAAATATGCAGCAACCCTGGAGTTTGGGACCCTCCTCTGCACCTTCCCACTCAAGTTAATGGTTGCAAAGTGAGGCATCCATATGTAACCTTGGTGTCCTTTATTACCAAAACGTTAGACAGCACTCTCAAAGTAGCCCAATACCTGTTGTTTCCTTTTCTTTGGGGAGTGGAACACATAGTGTTTGACCTTTAGCTACCTTTATTTCTCAGCAAGGCGTAGTGATAAAAAGTAAATACTTCTAGGTTGGGAAGTTGGTTGCTTATCCTCCAAACTTTATTCAGAAGTTTAGATGCTTTGTGGGATTTGCAAAAATCCTACTGTATGGATATATAACTGTGGTATGTGTCCCTGTGTGTATGTATACATAATATGGGGGGGCATATATATATTAAAAAAACTGTTAAGTGCAAATTCTTTGAATTGAAATGGATATTTACCATCTAATCTGCAAGTAGGTATTTCTAAAACCAATTTCTTTAAATATTAGAACTTTTGATCTTAAAGTTGTTATTAACATGTTATAAGGAGGAAATCATCAGTCAGCAGAGTTATAAAAACAAATGAAATGATTCTGAGAATCCCCTTTTTTGTTTTCAGATTGTTTATATACATGAAGTCACAGCAGATATATTATGGTGAAGATGTAAACTGCATTACTAAATTCTTTTCCTCAGTTTTAGTTCTGATGCTTCTGTCTCTGAAAAGCATATGGTACATTATCAAGTTCCAGCTTGCTTTGTTTTCGCCTTGCTCCTGAAAATCAAGTCTAGAACTGCATATGTTTCATGATCTCAAGTTGTTTAACAACATATACTGTTAGAACTATTCTCACTGCTTTCCATATTGTGCTGTGTTTTGATTTTACAGAATACACACATGGCTGCTTCTGGGTTGTTGTTTTTTTTACTTTTTTGTTAGGTGGGGAGGGTGTTTGTTTTTTTTGAGGATGGTTTGTTTGTTTTTTAACTTCCCCTTTGGCTCTACTGAATTAGCAGATATGTCTAACTTTTCCTTTTGGAGATTCATTAAGGAGTTCTTTAGCTGACAATTATTTTTCCATCCTTCAGTGATTTCATAGCATTTGAAGTGCACCAGAGCTGTTTACTAGAATCATTGGAACTCTCCTGCATGTAACGCTGCAGTGCCAGCTTATGGAAGATGATAATCAAGCTGTATCTTTTTCCAGGATGGATTAGTACATTTGTGTAGCAATCATTAATGGAAAATACACAGTCAAACTTACGTGAGACATTCTGTATACCAATTTTTTTTAATAGAAGTTTTAAACTGGTTGATGGCTTTGATTTTTAAAAAACAACAGAAGAAAAACCACAACAAACCAACAACTATGAGGATGTGAGTTTTGATGCCTGAAGGTTATTAGATCATTTCGGTACCTGAGTTAATCACAATTTTTGGTCAGGAAGAGTGAAGTTCTGTCTCAGTTGGTGTTGTGGTTTTGCATGGCAAGGTTCTGGTGGAGGAGGGGGCTATATTTTTTTTTTTTTTTTCCTTTGAGATCATAGTTTTCTCTTAAGTATTTAAACTATATCCTTGATTGCAGATGCATTGAAAACTTGCTTTACATTTCGTAGAAGCAGCCATCATCCTCAGAAGATTGAGAGGATTCCAAATTCTTTGCTGTGCTGCTTTTGGTTAGCAGAGAGCAGCATCAGATTTATTGCACAATTTATACTAGCATCCAAATATATTTTAATATTGGCTGTCCGAAAGTAGTGTAGAAACAAGTGAAGGCTGTGTAGTTCATAGACTTTCCTACTTGTATTCAGGATGAAAATTCATGGAGCAAAGTATTCTTATAAACCTTCTCTGAGTAATCCTCCTCCTCTCTCTAAAACGTCTGTTTTCATTTGTGTGATATGAATCCTAGATTAATTTTGGTCTCTGATACAGTAGATTCTTCCCAAGGTACTTGAGGCAAGATTTCCCCTGTTGAATGAGTCTCTTCAGAAACTGACATTTGGGAGAATTGGATGACATGTGAAAATCAGATTTAAAGTCAGTTAGTCACTGTAGGTTGCTAACACAGTCAATTGGGACAAATAAGCATGTCCAGAAGATGATACCTTTCATGTTTTAGGAGGGTGACTAGAGATCTGTGTGGGTTTTTTGATGGTTTTTTTCTTTTTTATGAGGTGAGGAGGTGCAAGTTGCCTGGAACTTCAGGCATTGAGGTAGGCCAGTTCTCTGCAGTATGGTGCAAGTGTGCCCAGTTCCTGAGTCTGCATGGTCCTCTGTCCAAATCCCTGAGGTTTGGAAGGGTGCTGTTATGTCCAAGCAGTGCTCTGCACTGAGGCATGTTCCTTGGACCCCTTCTCTCCCCTTCTTTGTGCCATGGCACACTTAATGCTGTGTAAGTCAGGACCTGAATGCCGAAGTCCAAGACCTGTGAAGTCACCCTTATTGCTTACATACATTTCCTCAGAAGACAGCTATTGTAATCTCTCTGTAACTGCTTTGCACAGCCATATTTTTAACTACATAAACTCTGCTCTTGAAATATGTGAGAATTGCATGCTTTGCAAAGAAGTAATGTGAACTACATCCCCCGATAGCTGAAACTGTGGAGGTTTTTTTTGTTGTTGTGTTCCCTGCCCCCATCTCTGGTGATTGAGAGGTTTGTTTATTCATAACTGGGCAAAGTCCACCTAACCTTTTTCATATTACAGAATTATACACTTGATAGAGCAGCCAGAATGACACTCTCCAGGAAGAGTTAGGCTCAGGTTTACACACAATAGGAAAAACGGCCCTTGGTTCTAATTTTTCTCCCTTTCTTTTTGGAAGTAGAGGAGAAAATATATAGGAAAGTATTGGTAGTGTAGATTTCTTCCACTAAACCCTTCACAGAATCATAGAATGGCAAGGGTTGGAAGGGACCCCAAGGATCAGAGAGTTCCAACCCCCCTGCCACCGGCAAGGCCACCAACCTCCAGGCCTGGATCTACACAAGGTTGCCCAGGGCCCCATCCAACCTGGCCTTGAACACTTCCAGGGATGGGGCATCCACCACCTCTCTGGGCAGGCTGTTCCAGCACCTCACCACTCTCTCTGTAAAAAACTTCCCCCTAATACCTAATCTAAACCTTCTCTCTCTTAGCTTTAATCCATTCCCCCTTGTCCTGCCATTATCTACCCTTTTAAAAAGTTGATTCCCCTTGGTCCAGTACTGACTGATCCTCCCCATCCTGATCAAATGAGGATGCAGTCTTTAATTTTTCTTTCAGTTCAGGTTTGTGTTGTCACATAGGGTTCTGATACACAGTAACACTGAAATTTGTGCAAAGCTGTGTGTGTAGGGAACTCTATCAGGGGAAAAAAGGGCTACTTTAGAAGTGCTATTGAAACTCTTAGCAATCTTTTTTGTTGTTGTTGTTATTTTGAATAACTACATTATACATTTCTTCCTTTGGCACTTCCTTCTGTGCTCTCATTAAGGTAGAAACACACACAGAATCACAGAATGTTAGGGGTTGGAAGGGACCTCTGAAAGACCATCTAGTCCAACCCCGCTGCCAGAGCAGGAATGTTAGACACATCCATCAGTCTTAAATATTGTGGACTTTTTAACTTGCTATGTCACCAAATAGTTATCTGAGCTGTCAGAAGCAATGTTGAGAAATGTAAAATTCTTTCCTACTCCACTGTCACGATTTTGGCTGGGGTAGAATTAAGTTTCCCCCTAGTAGCTGGTAATAGTGCTGTGTTTTGTAGCTAGCTTGAGAATAGTGTTGATAACACGCTGATGTTTTAGTTGTTGCTAAGCAGTGCTTATGCTGAGTCAAGAACTTTTTGACTTCTTATACAGCCCTGCCAGTGACAAAGCTGGGAGATGGCAGAGTCAGGACAGCTAACTTCAACTGACCAAAGGAATATTCCATATCATAGGACATCGTGCTCAGTGTATAGACTAGGAGGGAAATTAGGTATGATGGCCACTGCTTGGGAACTTGGAGGGCATTGGTCAGTGGATGGTGCATCATGCATCTCTTGTTTTGTATAGTATTTCATTGTTATCATTATTGTTATTATTTCCTTTTGTTTTCTGTCCTATTAAACTCTCTTTATCTCAGCCTATGACACTTTTTTCCCCCAATTATTTCCCCCAATCCCACTGAGGATACAGGGAGGGTATGAGTGAATGGTTGTGTGGTGTTAAGCTGCCTCCTGGGTTAAACCACAACATCTGTATACTTTCTAAAGCAACAGCTTACTTGTTTCTTGAATCTTCTAAATTCTTCAGAAACTCAATATCCAAATTCATCTTCAGTTTGCTGATTTCTATTTTTCTTTTATTTGTTACAGTTGCATTGCACGAGGGGATTGTTTTTATAGGATATTTATACAAATTCTTATTTGAGGAGTTGTTCTGCAGAGTCCTTTTTTAAAGGAGAAAGTAGTACCTTCTTCTCCCATCTATCACTTCAGTACTGCACAGCCAGTGTAAGCTCAGCTCCTGTCTGCTTGGTGAAGGTCTCCTCCACCAGTAACCTGCTGTTCATAGTTATTGGAGAGGTAAAGAGTGTCTACCCTGCTTGCTGGGTTCTCTTTTGCACTTCAGAAGGGTGAAGGAAGTCAGGACAAGGGCTGAAAGAGCTCTGCCCAGTCTACAGAGGGAGAATCAATGGTAGCTTTATGACCTTTGTGAAATAATGTATTCAGCTGTTAGGCCAAAGGTTGATCATGACTGCTTTATAATGTTGGATATTGTTTCTCTGTGAATGTCTAACTGGTTGTGCACAATTTCAAACATGTCCAGATATTACTGATACAGAAATTCTTTTAAGTAAGTAAAGTGCCATTGACTTGGGTCACTCTGTTCACCCTGGCTAGCTTTTGTAATGTTTGGAAGATTCTTCTTGTTGTTTATCACTAGGTGTTTGTTACCTTGAAGGACAATACTGGTAAAACTCTTTAAAAACAGCACAATTGTTCAGCTCCTTTCAAATGTGTGCTAACTGGCAAATTAGTTCTTCCCCTTTTATCAGCATTAAGATCTTCACAGCAGACTCAGACAGACTGGAGGTAGACAGACTTTGGAAGTATGTTGTTTTGCATAGGGAAGCACCAAATAACGCCCTTTCGACACAGAGTACTTTGTGGCAACTGCTGGTACAGCCGGCAAGGCAGAACAATTGCAAAGTACATCCAGCTGAAGTACAGCTGAAATGTGTCTCCAGTTTTGATGCTCAATTGAAATAATTGCAAGGGTGTTTTGTTTCCACAAGGGTTGTGAAGAAGACAGGGTTATTACAGGAAGAGAAGATGATGGGGTTTTATTTATTTTAAATGCAATAGCTGAAAAACTATTGTGAATCTGATCAAAAATCTTCAGAGTGCCTGTCTATCTTTGAACAATGGTATATGTCACACCTTACAGCACTTCTAGATTTATTTATTTTTATTTCTCTTACAGAATTTTTTTTGTAATGCTCTGAACATTTAGTAGCACCTTGAGCAGCTAGGGGTTTGGGTTTGAGGTGTTTTTTATTGTAATTTTCACTTCAAACAATCTTACTTAATTTTCCAAAATCAAATTAGCAGTCTTCTACCTTTCAGTACATCTAGATACAATTTAAATAAAAGTTTACCCCCTGATTTTGTCTTGGACTGTTGCACATACACAGCTTGGTCAGGGGAAGGGCCTACTGAGGGAACTAGGCCCTGCAAAGTATTAGCTGAAAGTGTTGCCCTCACTACCGCTTTGCTGTGTGGTACCAGCTGTGTCCCTCATCCAGTTTTCCTTAGCATTGGAAAGCTGAAATCCTGTGGACTTCAAAGAACAAATTGTCATGAAATGAGCATAATCTGGTTGAAGTCTTCTAGTTTTTATTTATAGAGGTTGATGTGTCTAACCATTGGCCAGGACCAGATGCCTCAGAAAGTTCCAGAGTTCAGTGACTGTCCCTAACATTGCTTCCTTCTAATTTCCTGTAAACAAGGATTAGCTTAAGACTTTGAAGCACAAATGTTTGTCTGTTGCATGATCCAGATTCTTTGAAACCTTCTGATACCCTTATGTTTATACTTTTTCTGACTTAAAGCTGCAATACCGGGATAATTTAAATAGCAAATCTTCTATATGCTTTATGCTAACCACTGGCTCGGTCAGTGCTATCGAAACAGATTGGGTTTGGTGTGAGTCAAATAAAACCTTGCTTAGCCAACCTGTGAGAACTGGGAATGCAAAAGAGACAGGACAAAGCAGGAACAAGTAGATCAAAAATGTAAGTATTTCTCAACAGTGAAGAATGAAACAGACATACTTAGGCAACATGCACTGACTGACACTCCTATACGTGAACACTAACAAGTCTTCAACATTTATCAGTGACATTAGGTACAGCTTTTAATGTTTATCTTTTAGTGGTTCTTCCCAGACAATTTTTTATTTTTATAAAACAAGGTCCCAAACAATTTTTTTCTCCTTCCTTTCCCAGTGATCAGCTTTCTGCTGGTCATCTTTCACATGAAGAGAAGGGGGAGAAACTTAGGAGTACAGTAAGAATTTTTAAAACCTTTTCATAAATAAAATCTATTTATCTGCTAGAGTAGTAAAACAAAAGCACTGATTCTGTCCAACCTGCCTTTTTACAAAAGCTGTGAAAGCTTACTGAAATTTATCATTTTTGAATGTCAGTGCCACTGAACAGTCTAGTCATCTTTCCGACCTCACTGTTTCCTGTTGCTTCTAGGGGTATTAGTGCATTCAGTGGTGCTGACAGTATCTTGTAGCAGTAGTTAAAGATGAAAAGTTTGCTGATTTTATTAGCTGTCAGCTGCCTTTTAGACAAATGATGCAGAGTTGCTTGCTGTTTTCTCTGAAAATATAGGTAGGCCTTAGGAGCATTTCAGTGAAAGGATGACTTCTTTCATTTTCTTCAGGACATGCTGTTATGACTTGTTTAAGATTGAATAGTTTGAATTGTGTTTGCTTTTTCAGATCCCAAACTTATAAATAGGTATTGCAGCATATTATGAAATATTTACTTATTTCTGTATAGATTTCCTCCCTAATTCTGAAAACAAAGGTTAGTTAATGGCCTTTACTAACCAGATTATGATCTAGAGTCCTCTAGATTATAGTCAGTATTAGCAGATGCTAGGGAAGGAAACAGTGCAGTTGTGGGCAACTGCTCAAATATATTTTGGAAAAAATAGAAGATTTTAGAACTTTGGTATTAAGAGTGTTACATTTTATTACTTGGACAAAGATCAGCATCTATAGAATGTTTATAGATAATGTCTTTTTTTCTGTCATTTGTACTAAAACTCAGAAGACAATTTAACATGCAAGACAAAGTTCTAACATTTCTTTATAGATACCACAGAAATGTGGGTTCAGTCTGCTGTGAATAGGGATGGTAGAGTGCAGAGTTCAACTGAAAGTTTTCAGAACTCTCTGTTGGTTACTAGCCAACATAAATGCAGAGGAAGGAAGACTTTAGGAAGTTTGAAAGAAGATGGAGACAGAAAAATCTTGTCAAAGATGACTTGGAGGAAAAGATATAGTTGGAAGTAACTTTATTCACAATCATGAAATTCTTAAATTGTTTTAAATTGCCAAAGTCTTAAGACCCTGTTTTAATTTAGCTTTTATTACTGATGTTTCAGCTGTTCCTATTTAATAATCTGGTGCTGCCTGTAATACCTGTTATATAGATCTTTTGCATTTTCCCATATAATCTGTTTTCTGAACGTTAGGGGGTTTCATTGTGGAAAAGAGTAGTTTGTAGCCTCATTATTATCATTAGGATCTCAGCAGCAGATTCAGAACACACAATCAATGGAAAAATTCCTTGTGCCTCGTGTAACTGACATCACCTTAACAGGACCACAAATTGCCATATGGAATCACATCTTTGTGCTGCTAATGAATACACTCAAGTTTTACAGTGTTCTTTGACCAGTAGCTTTTAGGGATGTCCAAATGCTGCTGTTCTAGTCCTACAACCAGGGAAGCTCTGGCATAGGTGTGGTGACAAACCCACAGGTCTCAGTAAATCCACATCAGAGCTGCAACAGGGGGATAGCATCTTGAGTCTGTGACCAGTTTTTCCTGTTCACTGGACCACACACTGTGGTGCCAACCCAGATGTAATAATATTTTTTTTGTAGCTAAAGACTGTAGATAGATGGAAAAAACCAGTAGCTTTGGAAACTAAATGTTTTCAATAATAAAATGATACTGGATATGAATAACTGATACCTTGAGCCTAGAAAGCTTTTACTTGGTAAAGAATTTCATGCTGATCAAACATTAGGAACATGACTTGAAGTTAAAATAGTGGAAAGTTACTTTCTTATTACAAGTAGGCTGTAGGTTTGAGTCCTTTAACATAGAAGTGCTTATGTTTGCATACACTTGCTTACTACCTTTGAAGACTTCACTATCCAAGTATTATTTAATTGCTTTTCTACTTCAGGCAACATTTAATCAGTAATCTCATGTCTGGTTCTACATACCAGGTTGTTAAAAAGCAGTTTCATCTGCCTTATCTGCTCATGGGGTAAGAGTTGAACCAGAGTGATGCCTACGTGGTAGTTGGGGTAATTTCTCCCCAGAAGGGCAGGATGCAGGTTTTGCCCTATGTAGCTGTCTTTCTGCAGGTGTGGGTATGCCAGTGGGCCCCTGCTGTTATTGGGTTTAAAGACCATAGTTGTGAGACTGCCAGAAACAAATACTGGATGTTTTTAGTTCATCTCTCTTGGTGGAGACTTATAGAGGAGAAACCATCTTTGTCAGCCACCTGAAATGCCTTAAATATTTATATCTAGTAAAAGGTATTTCTGCTTATAGTATTATTTTGGGCAGACATGTATATAAATTATAAAGCAAAATTGGGAAACACTTCTTTTCATGCCCTTTAATGTGCCTAATGAATGCACAGTATAGAATTAACACAATAAAGAAAGAAAAAGTGCAGTAGAGTCCAGTTGATTATTTCTTTGCTGTATCTTTTTGTTCTCTGTAAAGTGGGATTTTTTTTCCCCTCCCTCCTTTCTGGCTTATTTGCAGACTGAAGTCATGAGCTGCATCATAGATTCAAGTATAAAGTCAGAAGTTGGTTCATTCCGAGCTAGTACATCCTATCTGGGAATCAGGAGGCTAAATTAAAAATGCAGTTATAAAATGGCATATATTTGGAAGCTTTGTTCTCTTAAACCCGAACCTTCTGTTGACTGACGTTAGATGATCCAGAAGCAGATGCTGCAGCAGCTATTTGTTGATTTAGTTGCTATGGTGACATGATACATTCGTGTACAGCAGGAAGCTCACTGTACGTTGGCTAATTTGATAGGAAGGAAGGCTTGAGGTAGGTATTGCTGACTATATTGTTAATTGATCCTACCTTTCACATCCTGCCTCCACATGCTTCGTGGATGCACAGCTACAGAGGGAGGTAAAGGGAGATACTCCGGCGTGGCGTTTTAGGTTAAGGTGCCCTGTTCAGAGAGGGGGAGGCAGTGCTCATCACTGCACCGAAGATTACCTCAGTATTAAGTGAATGGAACAGATTGGAGCAGCCGGAGTGGTGACTGTTGAATCTTCCTTCATCCTTTGTCACTGTGGTAGCACCAGTTGAATGAGAGAAATAAAAGGATGCGAGCAACAGTAAGTCAAAGTGCTAAGGCTTTTGAAATGGGTTTCGAGATAAAGCATGTCACTAATTAACATCTTGATTGGAGCTATTAGTGGAGAAAAATGTAATTGTTCTGAATATGTGCCCTAATGACAGAGCATAAATGTGGCTCTGCCTGGAAGTTGTGTTGTATTATATTCACCCTTTTCCAGAAATACACCCCTTTTTAATCTTGTTGCAGGCAGGCTGTTAAAGATACAGTATTCATCTTACAAAGGGCTTGGCTGTACCTTCCCCCTCCCCGTCTTAACAGGTTTAGTTGAGGGCTTTAAAAATTTTTGAAGTCAGAATGACTAAAAGCATTAGCTACAGTGTTTTCCTAAATTTTTTAAATGTTCAGAAATTAATTTACATTTGTCCTTTTGGCTAAAATACTTCTCATCAGTACTGCTGTGCTAATTTCAGTTGCAGTATTTTTAGACAAACCACTGCTGTCTTTTTTGTTGTTGTTGATGTATATTACTAGTGCATTCAGAAATATGAATTTGGTAAAGTCTTTCCATTATTGGTGATTTTTGCTGACAGTCATTTGCTACTGACTCAGCACCTGTAACCATATAATGCTAAATATAGATGTTTTCAGATTAATAAGAAAGGAAAAAAATCCCAACCTTGAAGCTGTCTCTTTACTTGTAAAACATCTCAGAAAACAGCATTGTTTCTGTTAGTATAGAAGTGGATTGTGATTTAATTCTTTTTAAAATTTGAGTTCAGAGAGATCCAGGGAAATGTTTTTGAACACTTTACCCTCTTGGTTTCTAGGAAGTTTGTGTGGAGGAAGAAAACAAAATGCCCTACAACCCCCAAAACCATAGACATCCCCTACAACCACTCCAGGATGAGAGTAATACAGCACTATGCTTTTCAGCAGTACTGTGTTACTCTGATTTGTAATGTTTCTTGTGGTGCAGGAACAGTCTCTTACTACGTTCTTTCCTTTAGGTATGCTTTCACCACAGTTACGCTCCGATTTCTTCAACATTCTATATTGCTTTAGCAAGGGAGAAAATTAATGCCATGTATCCAAGCTCTTTCCTCCCACTTTCTCCCTGCCTTCTTGCTTCCCCACATTTTTCAGTAATTTAAATTTGCATGCCAGACTCTGATTTGGCTTTGCTGCTAAAGGATTGCTTTTTGTTGTTGTTAATGATACAGTTAGTGGTGGAGCTATTAGCATTCCTGGGAGGTATATTGGGAGGCTTTTAACTCGGTTGGGAAATCTGTCCCAGATTTCACTTATTCTAGAAAAATATGTAAATTCACGAAGCGTAACTAACTTCTTTTAGAGGAAGATATCAAGTAACTCATTCAGTCCCTTTCCCCTTCGGAAGGACGTGGGGGATGGCTGGGGAGAGGGAAGGATTCCAAATATCCCTTTACACTGAAATTGAATCCAGTTCCCTTGGTTTTCCTGCCTTTGTGGCGCTAGACAGTGCTGCTAGACTGCTAGAAAGAGCAGAGTGCCAGTTCTCACGTGGGCTTATCCCACAACTTCACACATGACACAAAGTATTTAATGTATTTTGGTTTCTTCAGCCTCAGTCAGGATTAAAAACCGTAACCTTTTTCTTCTTGCCTTCAGAAGCCTGATAGTCCTTGACAGTGAAGGATGTGTTTGAGAGCTAAGATGCTGCGGATTGACAGAGAGAGCTTGACATCTGTAGAATTTTCTTTAATGCAAATAAAAAACCATTTCTCTTGTATTCCAGTAACTCTGAAATTATGGGTATAGTCTTTCAGCTGAGACTTTGCTCGTTGCATAGCCATTAGAAAAAAATTAAATATTTTTAAATTACATTGTATGTTTAGTAAGCTACTAACTTTTTCTACAGACAGAGAAGCTTTTAGGTATAAAAGCATTTATTTGGGCAACACAATTTGTTACCTGCTACAAAAGATTTGAAAATGTGGCTGTGAATACCAAACTTGTAAACTAAATTATGCTGTATCTGAATTGAATCTCTTGATGTTTGTGCTGGCTTAGAAGACTTAGAAACTGTATTTCAGTCAATCTTGTCCTTTTAGAAATACAGGTGTTATTTGAATTGTGGCTTTAAATATGTACTATTTAGATCATCCTTATGTGGTAATGATACGCTAGGCAGTCTTCCATAAGCCTTAATTCAAACCTGATTTGCAAAAATTTCCCCAAATGAGGTAGGTCTTCATACCTTTATGGAGCAGGGTGGAAGAGAAGCTTAGCAACTGTCTTAATTCCAGGTTTATTTTCATTTGTGCTTGTGTGAAAGATCATCTAGTATATATCTAGACACAATCATGTATTGTTTGGGTGGGCTTTTTATACTTCAGACTAAATTGAAACTTCTAGAACCTAAACAATAAATTTAAAATGTTATCTATATATATGTTAGCAATAATATTTTGCATATGGGGTTTTTTTTCCAAATTAAATCCCTTTGTTTTGCCGATCCACTGCTTATCTGTAATTGATAGAAGTGACAAAATATTTTCTGAGGCACTGTATTTGGGCTGGCTGTGTTGTCCATGTATGTATGTATTTGGGGAGGGAGCCTTGTTTATAGTCTTCAAGTTTTGTTCAGAGAGCTGCTTTTGTACAGTGAGCTGACAAAGAAAAATGTGTCCAACTTGCTATAAGATATTTTTTTAGTTAGTTTTTAGAGCTCATTGACATATTTCAGGTTTTACTCAGTGGCTTTTCCCCCCCTCCATAGGGACAAAAATATTTTGGAGTTCTAATTGTATTTACAATTTCTGCTGTGGAAAGGTGTTGCCTGAAAGCAGTAGCATGCTTGTGAGTTAGTCCTAAGCTTTTTTATTTTCTTGCTCTGCAAGCCTTTCACCTCATCTAGGGTCCATCTAGGGATGGAATATAATTTTGCTATTAGTACTTCTCAGTGATGTCCATAGGTTTTATTTCAGTCTTGTTTATGAATCACCTGATGGAGAATTGCCATTCATTGTGCAAACCTATTTATAGTTTATCTTTTTTCTTTTTTTTCCTGAAAACCTTTTCCCTGCATGTTGTAGTGTTAAGTATGTATTTGTGATGCCACAGGTCTGATGATGCCTTTCTGGGGAGCTAGCTGAAACTACCTTGAAACTCGACAATCTGCCATTGCATCATTTCTTCTGTTAGTAGGATGGAAGTAGAAGTAGAGATACTTGTGTGGATCTCACAGACAGACAAAAGGGTTGTTGGTCATTGTTATTTCAGTGGAATTAACGGGCTTTTTGGCCTTAGTGTGCAAACGAGCATATTCAAAGCAGGATTAGTCAACTCTATTTTAAATTCCATTCTGTCCCTCGCAGTGTTCCAGTGAAGAAGTACCTTAACCTGCATATTTGCTTGGCAGAAGCAAAATGTTAGGCTGCTTAAGAAAGCATTCTGTATCTGTAAATACAAGGATTAGTAAGATAGAAATCAGCTATGTTTGTATCGTTTCCTTCTGCCTTTAAAAGACATCGCTGTGACCATACCGGTGGAACGATGTACCTGTAAGAATCTTATTTTGGCTTTTGCAGCCTCTGCTTGGTGCTGATAAAAGTTACTTCTAGACCTTTCTGGAGGTGGATGTTAACATTTGGCCTTAAGTTTTCTCTTGTTGGAGCAGCCCTCTGAGTCAAAGTGGCTACAGTTGTGTCTTGCACAGGGCTCTCTGCTCTTTGTATCTTTAGTCTTAGAATATATTTTTAGTACTCCAGCCTTCTTATCAAGTTAATTTCTGTTACAAATTAATTTTCTGTTACAAATAAGCTATAAAGCTCCTTTCCTGGTTCAGTCTGCAGAAGCATCCTGTAAGTCTCTCTTGCAGATAGTTAAGAGTTAACCAAAGAAAAATAAGACACATTGAGCATTTTTCTCTTTGAATGTTCCTATTGACTTTGATTCTTTAGGTGCAAATTCAGAATCCTTTCTCATCCTGCTCACACTGATGTGTAGTAAAGGTAAATCATATACAAGATCTTCAGATTAAATTATTGTGAAATTATCATTATATCTAAGGATAGTAGTATGTCCAAGTCAATGTTGCATGTCTCTGTAGGAAGTGATCATACTACTTGAGCTAATTAAAATTATATTTTAATTTAAAATTCCTTGGAGAAAGAAATACTCTACAATAGTTTTACATGGAATTGTTTTATTTTAAGAGTGCCTTTATCATTTAAGACAAGATCAAATTATGATTAAGGTGAAGAACAGATTTTTTCAAAGCTAATAAAGAGGGTGTCTCTTAACTAGTTAATCAAAAAGACAAAATGCTGTAACGCTTCTTGAGGCTACTGTTGGGCAGTATTCACATATTAGTGATTTTCCTCTGCTCAGGAATATTCCTGTAGACTGAGGCTAAGTAAGGGTCATGGAACAAGTCTGTTCTAGTGAACTATCTTTGCCTCCTGAAAGAGTGTCTGTGCAGACTGCCTGTTAGAGTGATCTCTGGAATAGTTTCCAGTATTGTCTGGGAGAAGCCTGCTCAGGGGTATTGACCTGTGTTGTGCTCAGGACTACTGTAACATTGTTCATCATCCCAAGTGATGTTCCCAAACACTGCTTACTTTGTTCATACAGACCTGGTCTTAGGGACCACTGATGTGGTCAAGAGGATGAAGCTGTTCTAGGGGAGCTTAGAAACATTATGACTCCTCATTTTGCAGAGACAGAGGACAAGGGAGGGGAAACGTATAAGTTTTAAAAAATAATGAAGGGGGCAGATGAAATGTACTCAGAACTGTTGTTCAGCAGATGCCATAGCGCAGGAACTAGGGACATTAAACTAGGAGGAGATAGCTTGAAAATGGCTGAAAGGTGAACCTGAGGAACTTGCTGCCATAGGAGGCTGTGGAGGCCATTCAGAGTGTAAGCAAACTCCAAGTTTAGGCAAATTCATGGATAGTGACAGAGATGAACTGCAGAAAGTGGCCTGGCGTATGTGGTCTCCCTAAATAGCATCTCCAATTGATGTATTAGAAACAAAACGCTGCAGTAGATGGACTGCTGACCTGGAATGCTGACCCACACCATGAGGGTATTTTGTATGTTCTTATTTGGCTTGAGCAGCTGCCTGAGTTCAAACAGCAATTTCAGGAAAAACCTATTGAGCTTTCTAATAGGTGGCATGATTCAGTTTTGTTAGGAAGATGGTCTTTGCCAATCCTGGCTGTGTATCTTGAAATGACAGGAGAGGAGCAGCAAAGTAAATGCTTTAAAATCAGGAAAAAAGACAAGTATTCCATGCTAGCAGTCAATACTATTCCTTTTTTGCAATGCTTTTCTATTTTTTAGAACAGATTTTTCTTTTAATATTGTGTTAAGAAGAAACCTTCTTTGAGTAATCCATACCTATTTAACTACTACAAAGCTTAGTATATTGTTCATTTGATCTGAGTTTATCTTCTAAGGTATCTTTTGTAGAATAAATTAAGTGCCAATGTAAAGTATGAGATTTCACCATTAAAACTGATGGTCTTCAGCAACTGTGTTTCAGGTATTTCAAACTTTAGTCGTGTGAGCCGGTAATTTTGTTCTATTTATGTAAGAACTGTTTTTAGGATAATTGTATAGATAGCTGCAGTCTTGTCAACTTGTATGCTAATTCTCTAGAAAGAGATACTGTACTGTTTTTCATCAAGAACTGTATTGAGGTCATGTGGATCATCATTAAATAACTGTTTAAAGGAAACAATTTATAGCCCCGGTGGAAATTACACAAAATTAGTTGTTGACCTAAGACTCCTGTTGCTTAATAGCAATGCCTTAACATATCTTGAACTTGAGATGAAGAAATACGTTGAGTCACAGTTGTGTTACCACTGAGGAACTACATGTCTAAATTTTATTAGGTTCTGTTAGAGTTGGTCATGCTTTAAAAGTGCTTGTGGGATTCTAAAGCTTGTATCAAGGCCTCACTGTCTTAACTTCACATTATTTTCTTAAGCTTGTGAAGTCCTTAATTAGTGTTTTGTTGATTTAGAAAGAGAAATGGCATTTCAAAAGTGGCTGTGTTAAACGTGCCTCCCACTGAGATTGACAGATCACAAATGAGTTTTTTCAGATTATCATCATTTATCTTAGAGGAGCAGACAATGGAAATCTGGATAGAATGGTGCATGTGGATAGCCTTCGGACAGCAGAGCTGTAGACACTGTGGGAGTAAAGCAAGATTTGTCACCAGAAGATTGAGGCCTGGGAAGAGAGGCTGAAATATCAGATTTTCCCACAGCTTTTCCCTTCATTCCAGCCAACATAAATGTTTTGCCCAGAGGAGGAAGGAGATACCATGGTCTAGAAACCTCACTCTGAAAGACGAGGGCCTTGGTTTTCCTAAGTACCGTTGTCTAGGTTTACAGAGTAACCTGTTAGACAGTGAGCTGTGCAAGCCTGCCCAAAGCCACCTAGAATGAACTGGAAAAGCTATAAAGACTAAGCAACCTATAGATTTTATTTACCTGGCACATGATGCCACGAAAGATCCATGTTATCTTTTCCTTTAGAGAAATTTCCTTGCATCTTTGATTATGTGCATCAGACTTTTATTAGATAAGACAGAATCCATGTGAGTGATTGCCTGTCTCTGGCAATATCTCTTCTGACCAGAAAGGTATCAGTTTCTCTCTCTGTGCATAGCTTTAATTTTTCTTATTTCAAATTGCATTTACTGAAGTGGTGACTACGTGTCCAAAAGTCCTTCGATTACTCTGGGGTTCACCAGTGATAAGGCTGGTCTGGCAACTGGTAGATACATGTTGCCCCAGTGCGACAAGTTTTGAAGCCAGCAGTTCTTGAAGCTTTGGGAACTACTTCAACCCTGATTCAGACTTTTTTTTGGCACACCTGGTAACAAAGACAGCCTATCTTGGAACAGTTGTAAAATGCAAACATGAATGCACGACATAAAAACAAGATTGAAAATGGGAGCTAGTGAAATAAATATGCTGTCAGGCATCAAGTAGACTGTCCATTGGCAGAAAGGCTGTTTCCTGTTCCTGGGAACTGAATATATAATTAAACTGCATTAAGTCTGTGAGACTTCCCACCTCTTTGAGTGGATGTCAGATGTCCTCAGAGATGTGAAAACCTGATGACATCCGGAGTGTCAGAGTGGAGTTGGATTCCTTCAGGAGACCTGTTGCCTGCTGTCCTGGCTACTGCTGAGCAGCATCTCACTGCATTACACCATGGTTGGCCTGTTGAGCCTTCTCAACTAGCTGTGAAGTGAGCAACAAAGATTCTCACACAGGAGAAACTGCTACAAAAGAATCAGGAGGCATAGGGTTTGCTTGCTGCACTTGGGCAAGTGTGTGTATTCCCACGCTCAGACCCTCTCTGCTAGCTGGAGCCTCCCGTTTGGATGTCCTGCAGCAGAGGGTTGGAGGAGGAAAACAAGCAGGTTCCCAAGGCAACATCATTACCCAGGTTACCAACTTCAGGCACTGACACAGAAAAAAGGGGAACACTGCAGGAATACCAGTCGTCCCCCGCTCCCTACTTTAAAAGTAGGAATCAAGGGAATTATACCAGTCATTGCCCTAAAACCTGAGGGCTTTGCAGCTTTTCTACTTCTCATAGTTTATACGGTGTAGACTAAGAACATTGAGCTCAAAAATTATACAGATTGACATGTCAGCTGCAGCCAGAATGGCTTCTCCCAGGAGTTAGGGCATACTAAATCAACCAAGAGACTTGGGCAAATATGGTTATCCAACCCACACGTAAGAGGTGGAAAGATGTTCTCAAGGACTCTTGTGAAGCTTTTAGGTACTTCTATTCCAGTCTAAACTTCAAGCTAAAACTTTCAATTATAGTGAAGAGGAGAAAGTAAATCAATGAAATATGTCTTTTAAAAGTTCTGGCTGCTTGTGTAGTCTGGAAAAGAGATTATAAGAACTCATTCAGTCATATTTTTCTCCTTCGTCACATTCTGAAGGTGATACCCTGTTGTTAAAATGCTACCTTCAAACACTTAAAATAAACTCTGGCAATAGATTATTTTCTGAAGACCTGTAAGTCTTATTTGAAGTTCATGTATCAAATCCTCTTGTTTCTAAGTTTAGGTTATATTATGAATGCTAACTCTTACTGGTCTTTATATTCAGACAGACTTTAGATCTAGAAAATTTATTAGCATGATAAAATGTAAACGGTGATATAATTCATTGGGGGTTGTTTGTTTGGGTTTTTTTTTTGAAGAGCCAAAGCTTCTGAAGACATCTTCCTCCAGCACAAACACTGCACCACACAAAACAACTTCAAGTAGTGTTTTTATGTGCAAGCTCAAAACTGAGCTAAATCAGATGGCCCAAGTTTGAAAATGTGAATATTCACCAAATCTCAATGTAGTTGCAGCTTTATTAGGGTAGAACTTGCCAACTGTTCATTAATTCATAACATTACTCTATGAGAGGGGGAGGAATTCATATGATTTCTGCCTTTTCCTTTCTCTCTTGTAATCCTAAAATGAATAACACTGAAGTTTCCTGTGCTCTTTTTCTGTAAACAAGACCAGTTTTATTTTCTGTTAGCAATTTAACAGACGAAACCTTTTGCCCATAATATTGTGGATTTGTGTATGGAAAGATCTGTCTCCGATTCACACAGGAGGAGGAGGAGGAGGAGGACATACACTCTATTTAGACATGTGCATGTGAGACTGAAGAAAGGAAACAATGAAATGCACCTGCACTCCTGGGGTGTGGGGTTTGGGGTTTTTTTTTCCTTTATTTGTAATTTTAGCTCAGTTTTTCATGGTTATAAACTTGCTCTTTCAGAGAAAGGCTGTTTTCAAATGAGAATACAGAAGTCTAAAATGGCAACAGGCTTCTGCTTGGTGCATGTCAGACTTCCTCTGTTTATTTTGGCTGATAACTGTGCTCTGCTTATCAGGTTTACAAAATTAGGGTAAACAGCTTTCCACAAATAAAACTATACATATTGTTTCATGCTGTGCATCTGGTGCACTTACTTTGTCATGACTTCTAATAACGTTCTGTCATTAATGAATGTACAGAGATGTTTGGATCATGTAAAGAAGGAAATGACACAATATTTCCCTTATGTTGAAAACTGTTTGCCAAGTGGTTATGATGAAAATTCAAACATTGGGAATTCCAGGCTACTGAAACGTTATGTAATGGTTTGATTAATGTTGAAGTTAATGTCATTTGTTGAAATAATTTAAGCTGTACAAAGAGCTTTTTAATTATACTGAGTAGTCAAGAAAATAAAATCTGTATGGGTGCTTTTTTACTCAGTTGTTTTTCTCTCCTTGGTTCTTTGAAAACTGTGTGTTTAAAATACTTGCACTTGTTCTTATCTCTATTTTCCCCCCTATGGAAAGAAGACAGGAATAATAAAAAATAACATGTTTCCTAATGAGAAAAAGTTGTTTTTTCCCCAGTAAATATTCTTTTTTTTTTTTTTTTACACGTACCAGATTCTGTTACATATTCCTGTGTAATGGTAATGGTTGTAAACACTCTTTTATTTTTAAGGTTATTCTTGTGCAAGTTAATCCAGGGGAAGCATTTACAATAAGAAGAGAAGATGGACAGTTTCAGTGCATTACAGGTAAAGCTGATAAATTTATTTTTTTGATTTCCTGAGTCTGCATCAGGATAAATAAAAGACAATTTGTGGTGTTGAAAGTAAAAGACTGACAGAAATTATTTTAAATACAAGAGCAGTTTAAAGACCTAAAAGATTAGGTGCTAAGGATCATTGGATTTAGATTTTGCTATCCTAAAGTACTTTTTGTTATATCAGATGAAATTAAATTTCTTGGGGAGGGGGAAGGGGGGGGGGGGACATTTTCAGTTTGCGAAGCAGGCAGGGAACTGCTGTTGTAGCAATTTTTGACTAACCTCATTTATTACACAGACCTCAAATTAAAAGGTACAGTTGTTAATTTGGTTTGAGTTTATTATTTATTCTTTGCTGTCATGTGGCATTGTTTGCCTGTCCCAGCAGGAGCTGCCTCTTACCCACTGCTAGTTTTTCATTATGACTCGGGGCCCGATCGTGTCTGTTCTGAGTTCCAGCAAATGCAGCTTCAAAATACAGATGCTTCCTCTAAGCATCGCTGACTGTCTGCAGTGGTCAGTTTGGATGTTGTTTTCTATTTCTATTCTGAATGGAAATTGCTACCAGTTAAGCCTGTCTCCAGCTGCAAGAAATGTGCAGCCAGATACTGCTGCTGTTTAGAATTGCCACTTTACTAGGTTATAAGGGAATATCAACAAATTCAGCTACAGGGTCACTTTTTTGCTTGTTATCTGCTAGGCCGATGAATCCTACCTCCTCTTGATGTTGGCCCAGCTTCAAGAGATACTGTTCTGGGAACTTGAAGCAAGTATTTTGCAGCTCATTTCTCTCTCCATTCTGAGAATAGATAAAATGTCTGGTTTCCAGTGTCACAAGGAGGTCCTTTGGCTACAAAATCACTGATTAAAAGGAGCCCTTGGCTTCTAAGTAAGTTTATATTGACAATTAGTAGTGTTTCCATGATCTTTAACACCATTTTTCTAAATTTTGTGCGGGTTGCATAGTGCTGTTGCTTCTTTTGAGCCACAAATGGATCAGTGTTTCAGCTCACAGTTCTGCAGGGTTTATTTGAAACTCAGTGGTGTAATAATTACCTGATGATATCTGAGGGAAATATAGTGATTTTTGTCTTGCAACCTAAGCTAAAGAGCAGAAAAGATTTATTTAACTTCTGTTGCACAAAATACTGAGGAAAGTGGCCAGCATTACATTTTTGGGTTTAATTTTGATTTATTGGATGGGCTTGGAGATGCACTGAACCTATCCTTGCACGTTCATCTTGAAAGCAGGATATATGTGTAAGCAACTGCAAAAGTATTGAGATCCTAGCTACAGTTCTGACCTTTCGTGGTATAACTTATCCTTGCTTGGTCCAAGTAGGCAGCTTGCTACTGCGATTTAATTCAGCTGCTGATTTCTTCATACTTTAAATATGAAAGTGACTGTGAGCAGTTATTAGACATCTGTTCCTGGGTCTCACCAGGTGTAAGCTCAGGGTAGGGTCTTTGCAACTTTTCAGTAAAGTGACACTGGTGATCTAGAATCTACATCCCAAATCAGTATCACAACTTTTGCAAACGTCCTCTCGTATAGACATTCTCCTTGTCCTTCCCCTTTCCAGGAGATGAAAATAGGGCTTATAGTTGATAGTAAAACACAGGTATTTTATATTTATGCATTCACTAATCTTAGAACAGAATCTAAGTTGCACTTGATCTTATGGATGATGTTTTTCTGGTCTATACTTGCTACTCCTGAGACATTTCTGTGTTTTATGAGCGCTGCGCTGATCTTTCTACCTTTGGTTCGTTGGTTCTGTCTGGCCTAAAGAAGAAATTACCTTAGTAATTGATGATGTACCTTTTTCATTGCACATACAGCAACTATTCAGGAATGTCTTCTTTCCTGCTTTCAGTGTAGAGATTTGTATAAAGTGAACAATTTCAAGTGGTGTACACTACAGAAAGTAATTTGGTATTGGTGATCCTTTTTGCTCTGCCACAACTTCTCAAGCATGGTGTTGACTTGGCTCCAAAATGGATGATGAGTCTCCAAAATGGGTTACAGCCACAGGAGACTATTATATTGACTCTAAAGAAATAAAGCTCATGTTAGTTCCCTATTCTTTTCTTCACCTTATGCCCTCAATTATTAGGTCAAATCAAAGTTAAAGATGCTGAAATACATAATGAGTATGGTTTGAAGGAAACCTTACAAACATGCAGAGATGCTTATTCTTAAAAAGAAGGCATGAAGAATACAAAGATGGATGAAATTTAGTGGAGATGCAATCAGTGGGAAGTTAATTTAGTCATTATAATGTTTTTAATGCTATTTTTCCAGTCTCAGTTTTTCTTGTAAATATTTACCCATCTTTACATTCTTTTCTGACTGTATTGACTTAAAAGTCTCCACAAAGAATGCATGTTCAGTTTTTTCTGTGATGTACTATGGTAAAAGAAGTAGTATTACATATGTTAAAAATATGTATCTGTATAGTGCTTTGCAAAACTACAGCACGTATTGCTGAAAGAAAAACATGGAATTATATACAACAGATATATTGCATATTGTAATTAATATGTTTTTGTCTTGTATCACACTCAGAATCGACCTGAAGGAAGATAATTCTTACAGGCAGATTTTTCATGAAAGACACTTAGTACTTTGTTGGAAGAGTTCTCTTAGCCTTTTCAAAATGGTTCTGAGAACTTCCATTGACTTGATATTTCATGGGATGTTCAATATTCTGCAAATAACAAGGGCTTCAGTTCAATATTGAACACAGTATTTTTTAAGAAACAGAAAATTTTCAGGTGCTGTTTTTCTAAGTCTGCATTCTAAGCTATACTTCACAGAATGGTGGCTAACAAATATCCAAGTAAAAAGAGAAATAGTTTAAGATTATAAAGGATAGTAAGAATTTGGAGTGTTACCCATTGACCAAAGATGAATACAGTAAAATGGAAATTCAGATTTTTGCATGGGCATATGTTTACACTGAACTTTTGGAAGTATAGTACTAAAACAGGAGAATGGAAGTTGAAAGGTAGCGAGCTGCTGCTGGATGGATCCCCAGTAGAATGAAAGGTACCTAGATACAGTAGTTTGGATGATGTGGTAAGTCACTGTTCCTTGGATAGTTCTAGATCTCTCTTCTGCTTCATTGCTGGTCAGCTCACCTTGAGGTTGTGCTCTCTGCTGAAGCCGATGTGGATTCTTTCTAAACCTAACCATATTGTTAATTGTCTTTTCTTACATCATGTCCCTGTCTATTGGGAATATGCTTCATCAGTCTTTGTCCTGCTCTTGTCAGTGTCTTGCACTTTGGTCATAACAACCCCATGCAACACTACAGGCTTGGGGCAGGATAGCGGGAAAGCTGTGGAGAGGACAAGGACCTGGAGGTGTTGGTTGACATTCACCTGAACAGGAGCCAGCAGTGTGCCCAGGTGGCCAAGAAGGCCAATGGCATCCTGGCTTGTATCGGATATGGTGTAGTCAGCAGGACCAGGGAGGTGATCATCCCCCTGTACTCAGCTTTGGTGAGGCCACACCTTAAATACTGTGTTCAGTTTTGTCCCCCTCACTACAAGAAAGACATCAAGGCCCTGGAGTGTGTCCAGAGACGGGCAACTAGGCTGGTGTACGGGCTGGAACACAAGTCTTATGAGGAGCAGCTGAGAGAACTGGGACTGTTTAGCCTGGAGAAGAGGAGGCTCAGGGTAGACCTTACTGCTCTCTACAACTGCCTGAAAGGAGGTTGTGGTGAGCTGAGGGTCAGCCTCATCTTGCAGATAAGTAGCGACAGGATAAGGGAGAATGGCTGCAAGTGGCACCAGGGGAGGTTCAGGTTAGAAATTAGGAGAAATTTCTTCTCAGAGTGGTTAGGCATTGGAACGGATTGCCCAGGGAGGTGGTGGAGTCACCATCCTTTGGGGTGTTTAAGGAAAGGTTGGGTGAGGTATTTAGGGACATGGGTTAGAGAGTAGGGGGATGGTTGGACTAGATGATCTTGGCAGTCTTTTCCAACCTTAATTGATTTTACAAACTATCCTTACTTTGAATAGTCTATACATAGGACAAAGTTAAGCATGAAAACAAGGAAGAGTCAGTGTCTCACCAGGAGAGAGGTGTGAATAAAGTGACTATTTTAGAGCTTTTCTTGAATCAATGAAGTAATGAAAACTTAAAGCACCAATTAATGGAGAAGCACGTGTGGATTTTTTTCAGTGAGCTAAGCTTCTGCATTTACACCCAGGTCTCTGTACTGCCTTACTGGCTGTTTGCTGGTAAAGCTCTCACAGATGATCTGTAAAGTTTTGACTGTTTTGGAGCTGTGGTGAGAAGTGGCTTCTTAATGTGGACCTCTTCCACGGGAGTTAAAATTGGGTGAAAAGGCTTTTAAAATTATTTCCTATTTCGAGTCTGTTAAGGTTGGCAAGAGAGCAGTGGTGGTGAAGGGACCTGTTCTCCTTGGCAAATCCCATTCCTTCATTTTGGTGGAGTCTTGATGACTTAAAATAACATGTGTATTTTCTTCCTGATGTCTTCAGAGAGACCTGGACATGTTGGAGAACTGGGCAGGGAGAAACCTAATGAGGTTCAACAAAAGCAAGTGTAAAGTCTTGCATCCGGGAAGGAATAACCGTCTGTATCAATACAGACTGGGGGATGACCTGTTGGAGAAGAGCTCTGCAGAGGACCTGGGTGTCCTGGTAGATAACAGGTTGGCCATGAGCCAGCAGTGTGCCCTGGTGGCTGAGAGAGCCAATGGGATCCTGGGGTGCATCAGGAGGAGTGCGTCCAGCAGGTCGAAGGAGGTGATCCTCCCCCTCTACTCTGCGTTGGTCAGGCCCCACCTGGAGTATTGTGTCCAGTTCTGGGCTCCCTGGTATAAAAAAGACAGGGATCTCCTGGAGAGAGTCCAGAGAAGGGCTACGAAGATGATTAGGGGTCTGGAACATCTGCCCTCTGAGGAAAGGCTGAGAGAGCTGGGGCTGTTCAGCCTGGAGAAAAGACTGAGAGGGGATCTGATCAGTGGTCAGTGGAGACAAGACAAGGGGCAATGGCTGTAAGCTGGAGCACAGGAAGTTCCGCACCAACATGTGGAGGAACTTTTTCCCAGTGAGGGTGACAGAGCCCTGGGACAGGCTGCCCAGGGAGGTGGTGGAGTCTCCTTCCCTGGAGATATTCAAGACCTGTCTGGACACCTATCTGTGCAGTATGAGCTAGGGAGCTGCTTTGGCAGGGGGGTTGGACCCGATGATCTCTGGAGGTCCCTTCCAACCCCTATGATTCTGTGATTCTGTGAAATAAGAAGCATATAGGATACTTTATATTTCTGTAGGTAGCAGTCTTGGATCTTAGTTGCTTTTCTGTTGCTGTATTATGACTTAAATGCAGCTCCAAATGAGCACTTCCCTGGGCTGATTTTCTAAAATATGTCTCCTTTTCTAAAATATTTTCCTTGGCTGCCTGTGGTTTGTGCAGGAGCGATAACTTCTGCTCCCTCTTGACGCAACTTGAATTTAAACCATTTGTCAGTCTCTTTACTTTCCAAAGACACTGTGCTTTTCTTGCTAAGCTAGATAGGAAGATATCTGTGTTTCCACGTGATAGACCCAAAATGTTTATTTTCAGAAGAGCTCTTTTAAATCTATGCAACTGTTCTGACATACTGGAAATACCCAGACTTCTGTGGATACTTCCCTTAAGCCAAATTTTTCTTCTGTTAAAGTGAAATAATCAGCTACATTGCAGTGATTCAGAAAGCCAGGTTTGAAATGTATGAATGGGCTGTCTTTGTAGAATTGAATTACTGCAGATCACTCATTCATGAATTCTTCCTATTGCAGAATAAATGAATGAAGATGACTCATCTTGAGCACATTTTGTAACAGTCCCAAGTTACAGCTAAGGGCTATTAAATGTTACTTGACATAATAAGAGAGACCATGTTCTATATGTCTCTGCAAAGGAAAATTGCCATTTTCATAATAAAATAAGAAAATTTATGTAAATTAAAACAAGTTGTAAATACTTCATGCTTTGAAATGAAATGAAGTATCAGTTTTAAGGTTAGTCTCTGGGATAAAAGTTAAGCAATTTTAAACTCTTTTTTTCTCCTTAAAATAAGGAAGAAAATACTTCTGAAAAGTGCTTTCAAGAAAGTCAAGAGAGAAAGATCACATCAGTTCGGAGACTGCAGTTGTGAAACACAAACTTTAGTTCATTCTAATATTAACTTCAGCTTTACAGCAACAAACCTGCCCATTACCCAGAGTATTGTGTGAATAAAACTGTTATAGAGTCATAGAATGGTTTTGGTTGGAAAGGATGGATGATCCTCCTCTGGCAGGGGGATCGAACTAGATGATCTCCAGAGGTCCTTTCCAACCCATACAGTTCTGTGACCTTCAGAGATCATCTAGTCGAACCCCCAACCATAGCCAGGGACACCTTTTACTACATCCAAGTTGGTCAGAGTCCCAACCAGCCTGACCTTGAATATTTCCAGGGATGAGGCATCTACCCCTGTTCTGGACAACCTGTTCCCAGTGTCTCACCACTCATAACAATTGTCTTAGATCCAATTTAAATCTGCCCTCTTTCAGCTTAAGGCCATCACCCCTTGTCCTGTCACCCCATGCCCTTGTAAACAGCCCCTCTCCAGCTTTCCTGTAAGCCCTCCAGGTACTGGAAGGCCGCTATAAGATCTCCCTGGAGCCTTTTCTTCTCCAGCCTGAACAAGCTCAAGTCTCTCAGCCTGTCTTCACAAGAGAGGTGCTCCAGCCCTTTGATCACCTTCAGGGCTCTCCTCTGCACCTGCTCCAACAGCCTAATATCTTTCTTACATTAGGGCCCCCAGAGCTGGACACAGTACTCCAGGTGGGTCTCATAAGAACAGAGTAGAGGACTAGAGGGACAAATTGCCTCCTTTGACCTGCTGGTCATGCCTGTGTTGATGCAGACCAGGATGTGGTTGGCTTTCTGGGCTACAAATGCATGTTGCCAGCTCATGGCTAGTTTTTCATCCACCAGTATCCTCAATTTCTCTGCAGGGCTGCTCTCAATCTGTTGTCTGCTGAAATCTCCTGCTAGGTTGCAGTTTTTTTCAGTAATGTTAGAGCAACCAACCAGAGTATTTTAAGATCCAACTGTAACTGCTATTTAAATATGTTTGAACAAAAACCCCCAGACCCTAGAAATATTTTGTGCTCAGTACAATTTGGTGCTTTGTTGTTGAGTTTTATTTCAAACTAATTTATTAATATTGGAGGTGGATAAAAATTAGTCATAAATTCTGTACAAGTTGCCACAAGCCCCTCAGAAGGGACTTTGCTAGTTGCTAATGGTCACTGGAAGACGCTTCTTTCAGAAGAACACCAGAGCTTATTATCAAATCCTAAACCCACCATGTTAAGCAGAGGAAGTGTGTGCTGTCATTCTGTGGTGATTTTAGAATGTATTAGGATACCTGGCACTGCAGTAATGATCCCATATATTGGCTTTTCTTTTTGTAGTCCAAGAAGAAAATAATTCTTCATCCTTGTTTCCATTTACCTGTTTTTCATTTCTAGATACTGAAATGTTGCTTGATGGCATGGCTAAGTGTATTTGCTTTCCTTTTTGTCTTAAAAGATGTTTTACAACTTTTCTCCATTGTAGCTTTCTGAAGACACACATGTAGGGTTTTTAAAAAGTATGAAAAAGCCCAAACAAACCCACAACTTAATGGTCTAATCAAGGGTGTTCTTGCCCACGGCAAAGGGGGTGGGAACTAGATGATCTTTAAGTTCCTTTCCAACCCAGGCCATTCTATGATTATGGTAACCCAAAAGCCATCCTAACTGGTAATTTCAGCTGTCTTGTCCATTCCTTTGTCTGTATGAGTTCTGCAAGAAGCTAAACATGATATGTAAGGCTGACAGTGGATATAGACAGTTAGATTAACATCCTCTTCTACACATTATTTTTAGGATCTCTGTCAGTAGTATTTAGAATGCCTTCATAAGAGACATTAAAGCTAAGACAAGGCAACTGAAAGTATGAGGTGACAGCAAGCTACAGTGACTTAAAGCAACTTAATTCTTGGTTGAGGATATCCATGTAGAGTTTCAGAGCTGAGTCTAGGGGTAGCTTAACTTTAAAGCATCTGTTTGGAAATTACATTCAATATATGCAGTTTAGAAATTGTTTCATAGATGTTTGTATATCCAGGTACTTAGAGTCAAACTAAAAATAACAGGATTGGCTATGGAGGAGTATGATTGCAGAGGAGACTTGGTTCTCTTCTGTGCTGCAACAAGATGATGAAGAGAGAAAGTGACCACAAAGCATGGTTGTAGGAGCTTGAGTTGGAGCTATCTCATTCCAAAATAATCATAGGTAGGAGCTACTCTTTTTATAGTTTGGAAGTATAAACAGAGTGCCTGAATGCCCTTGCAAATTTTGTAGAGCAGACAAAATTTTCTGCCTTTTACAGGTAGGTGAGCATAATATACCTTCTGATAAGGTAAAGAAATAATGATGGATTTAAGCACTCGCTGTACTGCGTACAGAATTATCATGTATTGGTTTTGACACATAGGAGAATCTAGACCATAATTCAAGTGCTCTTGGCAGGGAAAACTTGCCTGTAAGCCCTGCTGCTGCAGCTTTTTTAGTGCTGTTGCTTATACTGTGCTGAATTAAAGGTAGCTCAGGTTATGTCTACTTCATTCTGCAGTCGTTTTTGCAGTAGGGCAGAGGCAGTCTTTGGTCTTTTCAGGACCATCTCTCAATTTTGTTTTCTTAACTCAAGAAAACTTGCAGAGTGGTGCAAGACAAGGTCATTCCCCTGACCAAAATAAATTGTGGCAATCCAGAAGCCTGTTGTTTAGATCCAGCTCTTTCTGCTCTGAGGGTGGCCATGAGAACCAGCCTTGTAAAGGAGCTCCCTCAGCCTTCTCTGGGAACTGCGTGACCTTCTCCTCTGTTAAGTCTGATAACAGACCAGGTCTTGGTGGTCCCAGTCTTCTCCAACCGTTAAAGAGGCAGTCAGGGATGCTACATGAAGCTGTTGCTGGAAAAGATTACATCCATCATGCTGCTTTTCTGCTAGGGCAACTCACATTATTGTTGTGCCCAGTTTGTTAGGATTGTAAACACTGTATTTCTAAAACATGCTCTTCCCAGAATGAACTAAAATTGGCAAAGGTTTTATTAAAAAGCAAACTGAAGTGTTTTATCACTTTCTGCAGCAGCAAATTAAAAAGCAGGTTAAAAGGGAAATGCATTATCTCAGATCTCTTTCACAGTGGTGGTTGTAGAGTATGTTAGGGAAAACTTAATTTTTCTATTATTGATTTCTGTTTAAAATGTGTTAAATCTAGTATCTTTATATGGACAAAACAGGCATATCTCTAATGTTTTTGTCTTGGTTATTTTCTTATTCTTCCATTAGATTTTTTTTTTCTAAGTTTTATTCTATCTTTACTTATTTCTCACACTTTGACATGTAAAAGAGTTCACAATTTACTACATTCATTAGGTGTGCAGTCAGGCTCTCCTTTTCATGTCTCGTTTTCCTGTATATTCTGATCAGTTAATCTTCTCTTGTGTCCTTCCTTTGTTCCATCCCTTTACTACACCACAAGCTCCACACTGCAAACCTAGACTGACTATAGGAAGGTTCTGGAGGCATTTATTTGAAATATCAGTGCTTCTTCTGCACACTGAAGACATCTAATTTTAGATGTCTAAATGTGTGTTTCTATATGTGGCCTTGGATCTAAACTCCCATTATAACTAGTGAAGATTTAGTCACTAGCTGTAGTACAGTCAGTGCTTTTCAGCTGACATCAGTTAGCACTGAATAGCTCTCTAGGCTCCACTGTCTGTACTGACTAGATTTCCACTTACTATAATGGGAGTTTGAAGTCCTAACTTGCATGCAGACACATAATTTTAGATACCTAAATGAGATGTCTCCATTCTGGAGCTAAAGTCTGGCTATTATAAGCTGAAATAAGTAAGGCTACATCCTGAAAACATCTCATTTGAGTATGTTGTTTCATAGTTGTACCCAGAGTTAATGTCTTTTGTCCTCAAACATTTGAACTCTTTGAACTCATCTATTTCCATGAGCATCTAACATCTCTTACAAGGATGGTGCCAGGGCTTGGGTGTGCATGTTGGGAATGGAGCTACAGCCCTAAGTTGCAGCTGGAGAATGCCTGTAAGACTTGGTTTCCGTTACTGTTGTCATGCCTAGCCCACAAGACTGTGAAGTTCTAACTCAGACTGCTGAGATTCAGGTGCTACTGTGGACTGAGTCTGGAATCAGTTGGATGAGTCTTGTATGAAGCATGTTGAGCTTGTCATGTTGCACTGGGCCATATTATAATAGTCCCCTAGCACTGCAGTCAGTTCATCTGTTTTCTTCCCTGACTATGTTGTTGCTGGGAAAGAAATAGCCCTGGACTACTTCCTTTATGGGGCAGAAAGAGTGGAAAATTTATGTAGGACCTTTTCTTGCTTTCTAAAGTAGAAAGTTTGTCTAGTGTAAGTAATTAACAGCTTGAACTAAAGCGGTTTGAACTGTATTTCAGTTGGGTGCAGTCCAGTTCATTAACATAATGAAGTTTTGTGAAGATTGCTAGTTTTTCATAATCTGATTAATTCTTTAAAAACAAATGGTGCTTTTATTTTTACAGAAGCTAGAGCTTAATGTTTTTAAGTTGACTTTGCACTGGGTTTCACAAAAATGGAAAGGCTAGAACTTTGTGCATCAAGAATGTGTTTTGTTTAATCCATTTTCACCACATGTACAGTATGAATGCAGGCTGGTGTTATCATCTGTTGGAAAATGCTACAGACTGTTAGATGAGACCCCAGGAAATTTTTTTATACTTCTCCCCTGTGAGATTCAACTTGTATTGCTACATCCCTGATGTACAGCTGCACCTGTGGAAGTATTCAGGCTTCTGTCAAAGAAGTTCTGTTAATGAAGAAAAAGCTTTAGATTAATTTTCATTTACTCCTGTTCAATTTGTACTCCAAAAAGTAGTCATGGCTGCCTTATCTTGTGGACCACAGTCAGACATGTGATGGTTGTGAAGGGAGGAGACAGACTGGAAAGGAAACCAAAGTATTCATGGTTGTAGAGCAGCTCTCCTGGCCATTATTTTTCCAGAGTTCCTCAAGATAAGGAAGGTCCTTACATATGTCCAGGCTGCCACAGCCATACAGCACCTTTCAGGTCCTGACATAGAGCTGCCTGTATGTTTCCTCCTTCAATTCTAAAAGGTATATAGACAGAGGGCCAAGGTACCAACAGAAAGAAATCAGGCAGTTAAGACTCCCTTCCCTTCATTTTCACCTGTACAAGACCACTGTGTTACCTGCATCAGTCCACACATACTTTTCTTGCCAGAATGTCCTATCTAAGTCAATGTTGCAACTTTGAATCCAGGGATTTGTTCTTAGTTTTGCTCTTTTCTAATGGATGAATCAGCCAACGGCTTGGTAGATCTGGCTGTGCCTGTGGTATTAATAGTAAATGATTGTAGTTGCCTTTTTTCGACCGTCTGTTAAACAGCCGAGGTTTTGTCAGCTTGCATGAGTTACATGATCATGACACTCTCCAACTTCATTAAAATCCTGGTAATAGAACTTCCCTTCGCTTTCTTCCCCTTGCAGACATGCAGCAATCTGTTTTACATCTAAAGCAGTTTATTATCCAAATGAGGGAAAGGAAGAAGAGAAGAAAGATTACAAGGTCATTACAAACATATAGGCTAGCTGTGTGCAAATATAAACAGCTACCGTGTAATGTGAGTTCAAGACCAATTACTGGCATGTAAGTTCAGCCACTTAAAGCCATTAAGAAACAGTGTAATTACATGGGGTTTCAAGGAAAGCTGGAAGTACCAAATTCACGGCTACTAAATACAGCTATGCACAGTGCTGTTCTTGTTTTGGTTTTGCCAAAGAGAAGCTCTTTCTCACACAATAGTGTGTGGCTGTCCAGCAGTCCTTCAGCAAATGCAGTTGTCTGGAGCCCAAGGACACCAGCCAAAGCACCTCAGATTTTTTCAAGTTGACTGTACAGCACCCGATAACTTGTAGATGGGTCTCAAGTTAATGGTATCAGAGCTACTAGAGGAGCTGGTTGCACCCTCATTTCCTTTTGTTTAATCAGCTATTCTGTCAGCATATGGTTTATCTTCTGTACCTGTTCTCAGTTTGGTTTTCCAGAAAGCCATTCTCCAGCAGGTTCCCTTTGGTGTTTTACATACAGGACATCATAATAAATACTGTGGATACTGTTTCTCTTGGATGATCTTGAAAGTTGTATTCAAAGACAGAATGGATGTGCCTTTCAAGGCAACCAAAGAAAGAGCTGCAATGCCAAACAGACAGTCTATATTATTAATTCATTAATTATTCTTAAAATTAGTTAATATGGTATGGTAGTTCCAAAATTATGCAAGTTACTGTGAGTAGGATAACAAGTGTTCCTCATGATGACCTCTTCATAATGAAGTATTGCAACAACCCTAGAAAAATCTAATGGAATCAGGAAATTTTTAAGGTTGGAACAGACCACTGAGATCATAAAGTCCAACTGTCTGTCTAGTACCTCCATGTCAACTAAACCATGTCCCAGAGTGCCACATCTACATGTTTTTTTGAAAACCTCCACGGATTGTGACTCTACACCTCTCTGCAGGCTGTTTCAATGCCTAACCACTCTTTCAGTGAGGAAATTTTTCCTAATACCCAATCCTTTTCCTAAAATCCAATCCAAACCTTCCCTGGTGCAACTTGAAGCTGTTTCCTCTCATCCTATCACTTGTTAACTTGAAAGAAGAGAACACCAGGCTACAGCCTCCTTTCAAGTAGTTGTAGAGAGTGATAAGGTATCCCCTCAGCCTTCTGTTCTTCAGGCTAAACAACCCCAGTTCCTTCAGCCAATCCTCGTGAGACTTGTGCTCCAGACTTTTCACCTGCTTCATTTGCCTTCTTTGGACACAGTCCAGCACTTCAGTGTCCTTCTTCAAGTATGAACACAGTATTTGAGGTGTGGCCTCACCAGTGCTGAGTACAGGGGTACAACCTATCCCTAGTTCTGCTGGTCACACTATTTCTGACACAAGCCATGATGCTGTTGGCCTTCTTGGCCACCTGGGCACACTGCTGGCTCATGTTCAGCCAGCTGTTGACCAACACCCCAGGTCCTTTTCTGCCAGACAGCTCTCCAGCCACTCTTCCCCAAGCCTGTAGCATTGCCTTAGGCTGTTATGAATAAAGTGCAGGACCAGCACTTGAGTTTTTAAAACCTCATACAGTTGGCCTCAGCCCATCAATCCAGCCTGTCCAGACCCTTTCTACCCTCAAGCAGATGGATGCTCCCACACGATTTGGTGTCATCTGCAGACATACTGAGGGCGCACTCAATCCCTTCACTGAGATACTAAACAGGACTGGCCCCAAGACTGAGCGCTGGGGAACATCACTTATGACTGTCCACCAACTGGCTGCAACTCCACTCCCCACAGCTCTTTGGGCCCAGCCAGCCAGCCAGTTTTTTACCCAGCACAGGGGTACGCCTGTCCAAGCTGTGAGCAGCCAGTTACTCCCAGAGAATGCTCTGGGAGACAGCATTGAAGGCTTTGCTGAAGTCCCAGTAGAGGATATTGACAGCCTTTTCCTCATCCACTAAGCAAGTGGCCTGGTAATAGCAGGAGATCAGGTTAGTCAAGCAGGATCTGCCCTTCGTGAACCCATGCTGGCTGGGCCTGATCGCCAGGCCATCTTGCACATGCCTAGTGAGCGCACCCAAGATGAACCACTCCATGATCTTCCCTGGTACCAAGGTCAGGCTGACAGGTCTGTAATTCCCTGAATCATTTTGGCCCTTCTTGTAGATAGGTGTCACACTGGAGAGCCTCCAGTCATCTAGGACTGCTGCTAAATGATGGAGAGTAGCTTATGAAATATGGAGGTCATTTAAAATAGAAGGACTGTGCTGAACAAAGACCACAACTGGACCGTGGGCTGAGGCAGAGTCCCAAAGTAGGAAAAGCCCTGCTGAAAACACACAGCTTTACCAAGGCAGTTCTGAAAACAAACAAAAAAACCCAAACCAAACAACTAAAGCAGATTGAAACAGTCAGATTCCCAGGAGTAGGGCAGGGAAAGAACTGTTGGTTCGAGAAAGTATAACTTAGTGGTACTGTAGCTTTCTCTTCTAATAATCAGAATGAAAGTTGAAGGTGACAAGAGAAAGATGGGTCTACAGAGTGTTGTCAGTTTTTCTCTGTTTTTCCCACAAGCTGCAATTAGGATTAGTGTCTTGGAAGACAGCATTTGAGAGAAGTGTTTCTGTCTTACATCCTCAGCTGCTTTAGCCTTGAAGAGATTGTGCTCTGAAAGGCACCGCTTTTCTGACAGAGTTGGCTATTATGGTTTATGCAGCCAGAAGACATCACAGTAAACCTCTGAAGTAACAGGTGGATTTAGAAAATTATAGGAAACATACATAAGTTTGCATTTATTCTTACTTTTTGTTGTGCTTTCCATATATTTTGTTTCTCATTTTGTGATCAGGCACCAGAATTGTTTTGATTTAAAAAAAAGAAGACCAAAACCAACCCCCCCTATAATCTTCCCTGGCTTTTAAATTCTGTTACATCTGATATTGCAGTGCCTGAGGATTGGAGGATAGCCAATATCACTCCAGTCTTTAAAAAGGGCAAGAAGGAGGATCCTGGCAACTATAGGCCAGTCAGCCTCACTTCTGTCCCTGGAAAAGTTATGGAACAGCTTGTTCTGGATGCCATCACCAAGCAACTGGAAGAGAAGAAGGTCATGAGGAGTAGTCAGCATGGATTCACCAAGGGGAGATCGTGCTCAACCAATCTCATAGCCTTCTATGATCGCATCACCGGCTGGGTGGATGGAGGGAGAGCAGTGGATGTCATCTACCTTGACTTCAGCAGGGCCTTTGATACTGTCTCCCATGACACCCTGATAGCAAAGCTGAGAGAGTATGGGACAGATGAGTGGACAGTGAGGTGGGTTGAGAACTGGCTGTCGGACCGAGCTCAGAGGGTCGTGATCAGTGGAGTAGAATCTGACTGGAGGCCTGTGACTAGCGGTGTTCCCCAGGGCTCGGTGTTGGGTCCAGTCCTGTTTAATATCTTCATTGACGACCTTGATGAGGGAACAGCATCCACCCTCAGCAAGTGCTGATGATACAAAGCTGGGAGGGGTGGCTGACACGCAGGAACACTGCGCTGCCATCCAGCGAGACCTGGACAGGCTGGAGAGCTGGGCAGGGAGAAACCTCATGAAATTCAACAAAAGCAAGTGTAAAGTCTTGCACCTGGGGAGGAACAACCGCATGTATCAGTACAGGCTGGGGGATGACCTGTTGGAAAAGAGCTCTGTGGAGACAATAGGTTGGCTATGAGCCAGCAGTGTGCCCTGGTGGCAAAGAGAGCCAATGGGATCCTGGGGGGCATCAGGAGGAGTGTGCCCAGCAGGTCAAAGGAGGTGATCCTCCCCCTCTACTCTACCCTGGTCAGGCCCCACCTGGAGTATTGTGTCCAGTTCTGGGCTCCCTGGTATAAAAAGGACAGGGATCTTCTGGAGAGAGTCCAGAGAAGGGCTATGAAGATGATTAAGGGCCTGGAACATCTCCCCTATGAGGAGAGGCTGAGAGAGCTGGGTCTGTTCAGCCTGGAGAAAAGAAGACTGAGGGAGGACCTAATCAATGTTTATAAATATCTTAAGTATGGGGTGCAGGGGGAATTGGCCTGCCCCTTTTCTTTGGTCAGTGGAGACAGGACAAGGGGCAATGGCTGCAAGTTGGAGCACAGGAAGTTCCGCACCAACATGGGGAAGAACTTTTTCCCAGTGAGGGTGACAGAGCCCTGGGACAGGCTGCCCAGGGAGGTGGTGGAGTCTCCTTCTCTGGAGATATTCAAGACCCATCTGGATGCCTATCTGTGCAGTATGAGCTAGGGAGCTGCTTTGGCAGGGGGGTTGGACCCAGTGATCTCTTGAGGTCCCTTCCAACCCCGACAGTTCTGTGATTCTGTGACTTTTTACTCTTATTTTTCAAAAGATTGTTCACACAAATAAAGCTGTCTTGCAGGCAGATCCTTGCAGTGTTTAAAGCCCAAAATAAGTTTGGGAATTTGAGAAGCTAATTTATTTTTTTTTTAAATTGAGTTTTTTTTCTGAATTGGATAGTAAGGGATCAAAAGCAGAGTGACTACCTCTGGTTTACTGTGACACTACTGGCAATGCAGCTTTGGGGAGCATCTGGTAACTAAGCAATCCATCAATGTGTGAAACTATTTAGTGTTACAAGGTCGTGCTGAGCAACTGGGACCAGTTAAAGTTCTACCATGAGTAAGTTAAAAATCACCTGCTAAGAGAGTTGAAAAGTAAAGGTATCAGCAAATGCTGAACAGAGGTGCAGAAGACTGGCTAGTGTGAGCCTGACTTCTTCTCATTTCCCTGACACATACTGGAAATGGATACATGAGTTTTGAGATTGATTGCTGACAGTTTCATCATTTTTACTGTGGACATCAGGCTCATGTGTTAATTACTTTTCTGCACACACAAGTTGTAAATTTTTGGGGGGTGTGTGGAACCTTTTCAATAAAATATTTGTAAAAGGTGTGGTTTAATGCATACTACACCCTTCTTACACAGAGACTGTATAAAAAGGAGGGAAATGCACCTTATATTTCTCTTAATTGCAGCTGTATAGATTCTCAAGTCTCCTTGCATTCCTTTCCAGCAAAGATATGAGACATGCTAGGCTAGGAACCTTATTCATATGCCCACACAGCTTTATCTGTAAGTTGTTTCCTGAGTTCATCCTCTGACAGGTCTTTAAAATACCATCCTATTTCCCCCAAACAGCCTCCAACTCTGCATTAGATTCACAGAATTTCAATGTGCTTTGATTTTTTTCAAAACACAGGCCTTATTCTCTCATTTGAAAAACAGATCCATTGTTTTTGATGGGAAAAAATCTAGTCTCATCTTGGTGACAGTAGTTGAATAGAAGGGTGTTGGGTTTGGGGTACTTTTCAGAAGTACATAGATGTTCAGAAGTACATAGATGTGTGTTGCTAGATCATGTTGTATGGTGGTGGTGTGCTGGACAAGTAGTACATTTGCAGGTAAACATTTCTCTGCAGCTTCAGAGAGCTGGATGGACGTCTAAAGTGCCTGGGACCACACCACCTAGAAAAAGGGGCTGAATGACAAGTAAGGTTATTATCTCTGCATTGGATATGAAGGCCAGTGAGAAGTAAGTGAAGGACTAGAGGCTACAGGTGTAAAGAATTGCAGGTGTGCAACAGAGTCTTGAGGCCAGATACCTGCATGTTGCCTTGTGTCCATGCTGCAAAATTCAAAGCTTAGTACAGAATGTTTTTTCATCTCTGGATCTAAAGAGCTTCAGCAGATGCAATATAACCTTAGTCTTTTGGGGTTTTTTTTAAGGCTTTAAAGTGTGCATGGAATAGGAAAGGATTGAATGCTAAAGCATGATGCATAACTAGCCTGGAATGTAAATATACCCCTTCTTAATCACTCAGTAACCAATGCACTTGGGTATCTTTCAGCTATCAAGATATTCTAGAAATAGTTGGCATTTCAGTAAAGCTGATGATCCAAACAACTCCAGTGGGATAGGAAATCTGTATTCCAGAAGTGGTAAAAGAGCAACAAGAACATGCATTCACTGCCTAAAGGAGTGTTGTTTGAATGGTACCCCTGAACTGAGAGAAATGCAGTTGTATGCGATGCAAGGACATGCATAAGATTAATAAATTATAAATGGGGATCTCCTCACTTGAAATTTGATAAGGAGGAGGAGGAAGCAGCAAGCTTATTGACTCACAAGATAAGTATTATCTCCAGTGTAATGTGTCTGTAAAGGTTACTGTGATCATAAAACGCATTAGGACAGTTGCTAGTACAGCTTGGGATGTTTAGTAACATTTTACAGGAGTCTGCTGAGACCTCAGCTGTAATTTGATAATTCATGTTTACAAAAGATGAAGCTGAATCCAGGTGTTGTAGACAAGTGCTGTTAGGATATTCAGGAGCATAAGGAGCCTGTTTTATAAAAGGAGAGTGGAAGAGCTTGTTTGGTTTGTCTAAAACCGAGTTTTGTCAGAAATAGGTAAGTAAACACCAGAGACCCAAAAAAAAAACCAACCCCAGACAACCCACAGCACAACTTAATGCCAAAGCTGCTTTAGAGCTCAGTTGGATGTCAAATGTCTTTGAATGACTTATCTAATTACAAGAAACCTCCTGGCTCTAGAACAACACTCCAGTGGGAGACGTATGGGTAAAAGAACTGACTGGTTTGAGACTGGTCTTGATGCTTTTACGTAGAATCTATTTATGATGGATCTTGATGTATGATAATGGGGGAGAGGAATGAGGCTGCAATTCATGAGGTCTTGATTCATGAGGTCTTTTTTAGTCCTTGAGCCCCTGACGGTCCAGCAACAGAAAATTTAGATCTCATGCATCCAGTTAGTAGTGAAATAATAAAAAGATTTCTGCTCAAAGGGTACATTTGCTTTCCAGTCATTAAGCAATTTTCTTGTCTCAGCTCCTTAATCAAGGGCTATATTGATCCCTGCATAATGTATGATAAAGAGCTCCACCTCATTAATGTGTCTCTTCACCTTTTTTTTTGGTTTGGAATGACAACTTTTCTGTGTCTGAACCAAGGTAGTTATTTCATCCCAGGTCTCTTGTTTGGCACAAGTAAGTAGATTCCTTGCATAGTTCTTTCCGGCTCTGAGTTCATTTTGGCTGCTAAAGTAGTGGGTATGTTACCTCCTAAAATGTATTTGGTTACAGAGCAAATTGAATTTGAAAAGAACACTGCAACTGCATAGGCTTATCTTTGTGTCTGGTCCCTGCTTACTGCTTTACCAGATACTTTCTTTCTGATAATACATATTTATTAACATTGCTGAAAGCTTTTTATCAACGACAGCCTTTGACATAGGTGCTGTTATTATCTGAGCTTAGTTACTTTCCCTGTGTGGTAACTTGCTTGTGATTTGGAGAAAATAAATCCATGTTGAAGGGATCTTTAAAGAGTCCATTGTGGAGAATCAAGCAGCCTTTGTCATGTAAAACACAAAGTAGACCAAATTTTAGATGTTAATGTTGAAACAAGTTTAAAATATTTAGATAAAAAATTTAAACACTTTCATTAGCCTATGATGATGTTTGGTTGGTTTTTTTTTTAGCTAGCCCAGTCCATGAAAAACACTTTCCAATCACTTTCAACAGTAAAATGTGAGGTTTGCAGCAGGTGGTTCAAGGTGTTTAGTGATCTGTATGATAGTACAAACATTTCAGGTTTTGCAGGTGTTGGTAGTAAGTGCGGTGCCTTTCTGTGTTGCTATGTCTGACTGAGAACATCAGTTCTTTTTTGTGTACCCTGATTTTGGGTTAATTAATTTGGGACCAAATTCCTGCAGAGTACTTTGAACCTGAAAATTCTTGTGTGTTCACCTTAAGTCATTAGCAGAATCAAAATTCTTCATCTAAATGGTTTAGGTATTTACCATGTCAGGTGCAATGTTGTTAAGAATTTTCAAGATCAGTAGTTTTTCAGTCAAACTTATTTCCACTGTCTTCAAAGCATCACCTCTTGCAGCTGTATTTATAGGCTTGTCTTGTTATTGTTGAAAAGACAGAGAAAACTATGTCTGTGCAATGAACTGTAATCGCAAGGGGCCACGTTCAGGGTGTTTGGATTCTACCACAGTTCTAACTTCCGAAGCTTTTAGCTGTGGAAGTCTCAGACACAGCCCAGGTCTCACCCACTGAATCATGACCTAATTCTATCAAGCACAGTGAACCCATTGCTTCTCCTGTTTTGACCATGGAATTCCCTACGTGCCTGTAATTGTACAAAGCATGAGGCTACAGGGGGGCAGTCAGAAGCTAGATATCAAAGACATGCTGGAGTAGAGACGATACTGAGACAGCATATAAATGTTGCCTTACTGTCCAAAAAAGAAAGACTACAAATACTCAGGCTATATTAAGTTTATCCTCAAATGCAAACAGTATCAGCAGCAAGAAATCAGTTAAAGTCTCACCCAGAATCAGGGAGATCTGATGTTTTAGCTCTACTAAGTACCACAGAATCTGAACCCATAACTTCCAATTCCAGCAGAGTCCCCTAGCCATAAGACTATAGGGTATTCTTGAGTTTAGACTTTTCTTCATGTTGTCTTTTGGAGATGGGCATCTTCACCTCCAAAAATTAAAAATATTAATCTGCCTTTTTCTGTTGATGTAGTAAATTATGCTTCAGTCAGATACCTCTAAATTTGGGTGAAGTCCTGGGTTCTGGTTCCTCTTTTAAAGGCTGGCTTTGTGTTTTCTGTTTAGAAGCTCTTCTTGGGTGAAAGGAGTTAAGCATCATGGATGGGAACCTAGTGTGCTGCATTTCATTTTCTAGTGACCCATCTTCAGCAGAGGTGACCCAGGTTATTCCATAGTCTCATGTTCATAGCCCTCTCCTAGGCAGGAGCAAGCTGTGGGATTAATCTGCTTGAGCATAGCACAAAATTTAGCCTACCTACTAACTGAACAGGACGCTCACCTTTTCCTGACAGTAGGAAACTAGTCTCAGAAAACTTGAAATTGGATAGGAGAGTGACTAGAGTAGGCCTGAACCAGGTATCTGCTTGAGGACACACTGTCTGTGCTTAATGATTTGTGTCATTGGCTATGCGGTGGCTCCCTGATAAATGTGCAGAAGCACAGAGTTGTCCTCCAGAGGCAGCCAGTGAATCACCCCGCTGAGCCGAGTGTTTGCTTTAGATGCTGCAGAATATAAGGTGTGTAACATCAGATGGTTTGGGTTTGGTCTGATGTCTCATTTTTATCGTTTGACGATTATGTCATTTTCTTGGGGCTTTTTCCCAACAGTTTGTGTCATGACAGAAGGATTTCACATTAACAAATGTTACCTCTTGAATTGTCAGCTTCGGGGACTGTTTTCTTCACTCATGATTTGAAACAAAACCATGCAATAATGCATCACTTCACCTTTTATTTCATAGTTTAGAAACCTACATCTGAACAGTTGTTTGTGGAACTGCACTGTTGGCAGAATCTTTGTTGGTGGACTCAAGTGAACACCTCTAATGAAGGCATAAAAATAATTGTATGTGGTGAGTGTGAAGAGAAGAATTCTTGTAGGACTGAACTCTCTTTGTGTTGTTACAGAAGACCTTTTTGCCAACCAGAACAGCAATCCTACCCAATGCAAGAATTAGATCTAAGAGAGTAAGATTTCAGTGGGACAGAGCTACTGGGTGCGAGGGTTTGGTTTTTTTAATTTGGCAGCTATCATTAACCTTTTACCTTTACTAAGAACAAGATTTAACCCTGGGTTTGCACCCTAGAACTCTAGTTGAGGAGCCAACATCATTCTAGATTTACCTAGTTTTCCCTCTTTCAGCTAAATCATACAGAATCCTAGATTATGGAATTCCTGGAAAAGTGAGACACCTTTCATCTTGCTAATTTTAGTTTCATGTCTTCCAGTTAGGAATGACCACTCCCAAACTGGTCCACTTCAAGAAAGATGGCATATTGTTTATTTGATATTGGAAGAACGTCAGCTGCTCGTAATCATAATAGGTTTTGTTCTGCTTTATTTTAAATGGACAGGCTGTATCTGCATTGTATACTTTAGCTTGAGGCCTAAACAACTCTGAGGTTTTCAAATTTAAGTGTGTTGTTAGTAGATTCCATGGAGTCTTAGTGTAAGTATGTCTTTAGAAGTCTTTGCCTTGGATAGAAATAAAAATTTGAGTTGGACACCAAATTTTCTATGGGCCGCCTCTTCTAGTATTAATTGCTTGCCCATACACACTGTATGTGTCATAATGCTCTACAGTTTGCACAGACTTTTATTATATCCACAGAGTGTTCTGTGTGTTGTCATCCATAGTTTTAGAAGTACCCTACCTTAATATTTGGTAATGCTGTTTTAGCATTTATATGTATGTTATTGATTTTCTTAATCAATATGTCATATTCAAGTCATAATCTATCTGCAGATATATATGCACACACATATATATGTGTATAATAATGGGAGGGCAATATTAAGAAATGTGCCCAAAGGAAGGGGGGGGCACTTCTCTGAACACCAGCTCTGAGGTAGCACAACATGCCAGCTAATTTTGCACCAGTTTGGAATCAGTGTAGGCAGGTAAATACGCACAGGGAAAAAAAAAACCCTCATTAGTCTAATAAGTTCACTATAATGATGCTAAAAAGGCCTTTACAAGTAATTATACCACGTAATTTTTGGCACAACCAGGGCACAGAGGAGGGGGGACTTAATTCTTGTTCCTTCCTAGATCTCTCTTCTCTGAATCAGTGTGCTGTTTTGTAGAAGTCACTGTCTACACGCCAGGAACTTCTAAGCTGTTGAGACTCGCTTGTGCTGTTCACTTTTGAAGCACAGGAACTATCAGTGGTAGTACTCAACTTTTTTTTACTTTCTGGTCTGGCAAAAAAATGAAGTCTGATTAGAAAAACACAAATTCTAGTGGCACCAACTGTTAAGATAATTAAATTGTAGTTTATCCTTAATGTTGTGAATCAAATGGAACATGATTAAGCAGTATGCACAAATATTAGTCTGAAAAAGTTGCGGATCAGTACTGCTCAGCATAAGGTCCAGGGAATTAGGCTCTGCTCAAGGAAAAAGCTAAGCAAATATGCAACGTGGTTAGATTAGAACAGGTGCAGATTATTTTTTCCTATTAAGAATAAAACCATTTTGCTCAAAGCTGCTCTGTGTTAAGAATGGTATATCCCATTTTACTCCCTTTGAAATGCAGTGATTTATGGTTCAACTGATATTTAAATTGGAAGGCTCTGTGGGAGAGAGCAAGCATAGTTTTTTGACATAATTCTTCCACGTAGTTACTAACAAAATAATACTCTAAAACTAAACCTAAACCAGGAAACCAAATGGAGTAATTTAAGAATTTAGCTGCACACTACAAAGTCTGTGTTGTATTTCCACATTAACATCTTTGATTCAATGGTTCTTTTCGTTAACAAGGTAGGATAGAATGATCACTGTGCCACACAATTGCTTCAGAAAGAAAGTATAAAAACTTTTTATTGTTGGGACTATCTCAAAAAACTGAAATAATCCTTCAAGCTCTCAAGTTTAACTTCATGTTGTGAAGTTTCACCATTCAGAGGTATGGGCTTGCAGTCTTTCTAATCACAAAATTACACAGTGGTCATTGTTTAGACACAAGTGAAATGAAAGTACAGTTAATATTTGAACATAGAAACCATTGTCACCTTTTTCCTTTGAACTTTCCTAAGACCTTTTTTAAAGCTGTACTAATGATAAAGTGCTATAGGAACCTGTCATCTGTCATCTCTGCACTTTGCCTACAGAAGGGACTTCACGTCTTCTTTTCCTTTTTTTTTTTTTCCCCCTGATTATGTACATACAGTTTCATGGGAAAGAAATACTGTAGTTAGGCTTCATAGCTTTCTTCTTTTACCCATTATTCTAAAGTCTCTGTGACTCAAACTGATGCTTTTTTTCTTGTTTGAAAGGACCTATGAGAACAATTTTACCTTTAGTTTTTCCTTGCATTTGCCAGCCTGCAGTCTACTGATAGATTTTTGTAGCCAATTAATAGAGTTAAATCAATGTTGTTGCTTTGTCAGGTGCCTTTCCCCAGCCTTGATGGCAAAAGTAGACAGATGGATGGGGGAAGGGATTGTTTTGTCAGAACGAATTTAGAGCATAAGGAGTATGTTAAATTGACAGTGTTGCAAACCCAAGGCTTTGCCTGTGTCCTTGCAGTGTTCACGGTTCTTTCTTGCAACTCTTCCCCAGCTCAGGCCTAACAGTAAGTTCTGTGCTTGCCTTTCTTTTTCTTGTTATTTCTCTCCTTGATTACATGGCACCTAATAAATGTAAAGCTGCTTTGCGACAATGTTTTGGTGCCTATTAACCTGAAGTGTTAATTCGGAAGCGTTTTCCACGCACAGCTCACGAGACAAACGTAGACCCATTGGTGGTGGTGGTGGTTACTGGTTTTCGTAGCTGCTGGGAGCCCAAAATAAAACTTTGGAAGTCTTAGCTGTTATGTAAAAGATGGACTGGTGCAACTATTTGTGGCATCTGGGTCTATTGATTTACTGCAGCCCGTCAGTGTGAGAGGGGTGTGCTGCTACGTCAGCTGTGCGCTCTATTGTTTCAGCTGCTGTGGCCTTTGTGTTTGATCCTGTCAGCGCTTGCGTCAGTGATGCATATCATCGCCTGTGTGATGTCAAAGTGTGGGTGTTCGGTTATAGAGCCATAGTTAACCTAATGTGCTGCAGTAAATCCTGAATGCTATTTCCTCCTGGGGATAACAGTGATTCATCGCCGTTCACATTAGACTAATGCTAAGTATAGCAGTGTTCATGAGCCACAGTATCCACACAGATTAGTATCAAAGTCACTGCAGCTTTCTGAGCACGGCACCAGAAAGTGTTTCTTTTGCAACCAGACCTGTTTGTGCACCTCCTTTCTTAGGTGCGAACTGATTAGCAGTTCGGCTGAAGGCAAATCCCGAGAAAGGATTGGGTTGCAGTAATCCTTTATACCTTAATTATGTTAATTAACGTAAATGGTTTCAGCTCAAGAACTTGGATCACACCAGCCAACGACTAGTGGTAGGCTAGAGTAAGATCTAGAGCGGCGGTGCTGAGGGATGGCTGAGGAAGCCTTCCTGAGTGGGGATGCTGCCCCCTGAAAAGCCGCCGCGCTCGCTCCTCGAAGCCCGGCGTCGCCTCGCCTCTCGCACCGAGGGGCTGCTGGCCTGGGTCCCGGCGCGGCCCGGGCAGGGCGGAGCGAGGCGGAGCGGCGCGGGCAGCCGCGCACCTGAGTGAGCCGAGCCGCCCCGCCCGCCGCCGCCCCGCCTGCCGCGGCGCGCCGGGGAGCAACCGCCCGCCCGGCCCGGCCCGGCCAGGCCTGGCCCCGGCCCGCCCGCTGCCCAGCCCGAAATGAGCGGTAAGGTCTCCCGGGTGCCCGGCGCGGCCGCCGCGGTTAAACACAAAAGCAGAGCGCGGCGCCGCAGGCAGCCCCTGCGGCTGGGGCGGCAGCGGCGGATGGGGGAAAGCGGTGGTGGTGGCTGCTGGGAAAAAACAAATAATAATTTTTTTAAATAACGTGAGGATTCCGAGGGCTGCGAACCCCCTCTCGGCGGTGCGCGGGCTGCGGAGAGGGGCGGCTGAGCGGGCGTGGGGGACCGCGGCGTCCCCGAAACCCTGCGGGGAGCAGGAAGGCTGGGCGCTGGGAGGCCATTACGAGCCCGGGTTTTGTAAGAGCGGGGCTATGGGCGGTTACTGCCCCGGAAGAGTATTCGCTCACGCAGGCGATGAGCAAGTGCTGCTGCTGTTGCGCTGGAGACCCGCGGGGTTCGCCGCTGCCGGCAGCTTGTGTGGTGGGCTGGAAACGGAGCGGTGCCTAATGGCTGCAATAAAAAGAAGCGGACTCTCCCTTAGGCGGGCGGTGGCGGTGCCCTCGAATTTGCAGGAGTTACTATGTTTAGATCCCGGCGATTATGCCGCACTGGTAATTTGTGCTGCGCGTTTGTGGTGGCTGTAACGAGGGCGATGAGGTTTTTACAGTCTGCTCCGACAGACCTGGTGGAGAGCTTCACCCCCTGTTGCTGGGAGGGGAGAGGTGCTTCCCGTTGTCGGGTTTTTTTTATGTCTTTCCTTTTTCAGGTCACATATTCACGAGTTTTATATGATCTTGGATAGACTCCTTGCTGTTTGGGGGGGGGGGGGGGGGGGGGGCGGTTAAAACTTAAGGCAGAATGCTTACATAAGGATGTCATAAGTTTTCCCTTTCGTAGTAGTAAAACAGCAAATCGCAGGCCAATAATAAATAAGAAACATGATGAAACATCTGGTTTTTGGGTTCAAGTGAGTTGAATAAACCTTTACTGTGTTTGATGAGTCGTTTCTCAGGTATAAAGTCTCCCACAATACTTTTTATCCACTCCATAGATAAGAGAACTTGTATACCTGAAAGCATATCCGAGACCTTCCTTCACAACCATCCAGTCGCCAACATTCATAATACAGTGATTTGGATGAAGTCCATTCCATTTATCTGCAATACAGAAAATTAGATGTTTGCTTAACACAAACTCCTGATGCTGTTGTTGGCTGGTGCTTTATAACCAGTGTCACCTCATGGTTAAAACCCACTGGTGTTGTCATGCACCAGTCTAACCAATACCTAAAATCATGAAAATGCTTCTTGCAGTGTGTTTTGCTGAAGCAGAGTCAGTTGGTTTTGAAAGGAAAAGCAAGTCTGGTTTTACAACATATTAGCATTTTATCTTTAGATACAGGGAAGGCTTCTTTCAATTTTTTGCAAGTAAGAGATGCTTTCTGTCAAAAAAATCAGTTAATTTCACTGTGAAGACCCTATGGTTATTAATTACATGAATTCTGACAAGTTTTTTTCCAGACTTTGCATTTTCAATGGTGTTTCCCTGCAAAATAACTTAATTCCACAGCCACTTGGAAATCTAATCAGAAGTAAATGCTAGCTCACCCTTAGATCTTTAACATTAAAATAATAATTTCATTAATTCTGGAACTTGAAAGTGCTAAAGATGGGATGCAAGTTTTCAAAGTACTGATTTGACTTTCTTCCAACTCAACAATAATTTTTCAGGTTCATACAATGCCTTTATGTCGTTATTCTTGTGACTGCTACATTATGGGTATACTGAAAATGGCTTTGTGGATCAACCTTTGCACTGGATTGGAGATAACTGTGCTTTTTTTGTTTGTCAGCGATTAAAGCACTAAATAAATAAGTTTTAAAGCGATTGTTAAACAATATTCTTTAAATGTTTAAAGCAAAACAAAATAGCCAAACACAGAGATGCCAAGAAATGGTATGTGCATGTATGAGTTCCTTCATCCCCCAAAGATACTGAGTTTGCTGTAAAAAGTTCAAGTAACTATGGACTTAATTCTCAGTCTACCTGAAATTTACATACTTTTATCAAACTCACAATTTTAAACTATCAGTGGGTTTTACTCATTATAGAAAAACTACAGATAAGCAATACAAGATACAAGCTGTGTAAAACCCACCTTCTTGTGTAAGAATTTAAACCATTATTTGGTTGAATGGCAATTTAGGATAAACTTCCATTTCTGTTGACCTTTTTTAATTTATTTTAAGCTGATGCTCTATAGCATTTCCTCAACTTCTCTTTCACTGCTTTTCACTTCACTTTGATTTCTTTTTAACACTTCATACATCACTGGAACATTTCAGCTCAGCAAAAAGACCCAAAGAAAGTTCAGTTCTCAATTTATAGCTTACTGTAGCCTTTCTGTTCATTGTTACACAGTTGAGACAGTTCAGTAAATCTTTCAGTTAAGACCTTGTTCTTAAAGTCCTTTCCCCCAGTTGTGTGTTAACACTTCATTGATAATAAAGCTGTGAGTCTTTTAAGGTAATACGTTTCAGAACCTCTGTATCTCATCCTAAAGAAGCCCCTGTAGTATGTGTAATCAAGTTGGATTACATGCTGCTTTTGTGGAAAATACTTGTTGTTCCTTTCCCCACCACTCACAGTGTTCAGACATAGTTATCTCCATTTTTCTGTCAAGCTCATACTTATCAGAATGAGGTGTGCTAACCTTGTATACTGTACTTTGCATTTACTTAGGACTTTCCATTTACAGATCCTAACTCAGTTTATTAAACATTAATGTGGAACTATGAACACCCTTTCAGAAGCAGTATTGAAACTTTGCTGAGAGTTGGGATTGGTGCTTTTGGTAGCTCCAGCACACAGAATTAGACATTTGGAGAATGCAGCCTGGAGTGCCTGAATCCTAGCCTTATGCACTTGCTGCAAAACCTGGTCAGTTTGTATCATGTTTCAGGTTTTCTTTAATTATTAAACTTCAACGATTGTTGCCTTGTGTATTTTAAACACAAGAAGGTAAGGATGTCTGTAGGCAGTCCTTCTGGAAAGCCTGTGCCAATGTGTGCTCTCATAGAAGCCAGCACTAAACACTACAGGATAGGGCAGGCACACAGAAATACCTTTCTTGTTTCCAGCTTCCTGAACCAAAAGTAATACTTTTATTTCTTTATAGCTCTTAATGGCTTGCTTCTCTCAATTTGCTTAACTTCTGAACCTAGCCTGTAGTTTCCACAATGTTCTTAAAGCAGGGAGTTACACAATTTGGTTGTACATTTCATGATAAATTGCTTTACTTGTTTTCAGCTTTTTACCTGTTTACCTGATTAAATACCTCTGGCTCTTTCACATGAGAAACTGTAAATGATTTATCTTCCCATTTTTAGGCAATTCCTGGGTCCTTTTTTATAGGTCTTTCACTTCTGCTGCCAGCCCTTTTACATTTCAACCATCTTCAGGAAGAATAATCCTGGTTTCTTTATTCTTTCTTGACAAACAGGTGGAAAGCCACCATAAGCTTCTCCTCAGGTTGTTTTGGGGGTTTTGTTTGTTTGTTTTGTCCTTTTCTACTTCTGTATGTTCTTTTTGAAAAGTGGAAGCAAGCACTGCACAGAGTGCTCAAGGTATCGAGGTGCAGTGTGGATTTACAGCATAGCACAGTATTGTTTTCTGCTTGTTCTCTGTTTTGTTAGTAGTGATTTTTATTGTTGTCTTCCTTTCTGTAAGTGCCACTGAGCAAGTTCAGCTGGTATTTCCTTAAAAATGTGTGGTCACTCCATGGTAGCTTGTTTACAGCTAACTTATGGCTTATCACTGTGAAGAAGTACTTCTCTTGGTTTTGTCTAGTTGTGTCACTTGGTGCTTAGCAGCACTGTTTTGACTGCCTTTTATCATCTGGTCATTGAGTACTGTGAGATCCTTTGCAGCTCACTCTCTGCATACAAAAAATTTGTCACCTCACTATTCTTTTTTTTTTCAGAAATTTTGTTAATACATTGAAAAGTTCAATTTTTGCCTGCCTCTGGGCTTCCTTCAGTCACTTTGAAAAGCTCATTGTTTACTTAATTCCTGTTCTCAAGCCAGTTAGGTACTAGTGAGAAACCCTTTTTAACTGAAGGCAACATTGCTGCCTTAAAAGTCAGAAAGATTATCAAAAGCTTGTAGAAAACCCAAGTATGTCACAGCTTCCCTGCACTCTTTGAAAGTATCAGATTTTTTAGGGCACTACTTTCTCTACAAATGCCACCTCAACATATCCCTGCTGTGTCATATTTATGAAGGTGTCTGCAAACTCTGTTCCTTCCAGTTTGCATGGTGTGAGGATCATCATGGTATGGCAACTTTCCCAATTAACAGGAGTAGACTTTCTTGGTGTGCTCTTGCAGCTCGCAAGGCCAATGGTATCCTGGGCTCCATCAGAAGAGGGGTGGCCAGCAGGGACAGGGAGGTGATTGTCCCTCTCTACTCTGCCCTCCTGAGGCCCCACCTGGAGTACTGTGTCCAGATCTGGGGCCCCCAACACAAGAAAGATGTAGAACTGTTGGAGAGGGTTCAGAGGAGCCACAAGGATGATTTGAGGGCTGGAGCACCTGCCCTACAAGGAGAGGCTGAGGGAGCTGGGCTTGTTCAGCCTGGAGAAGAGAAGGCTGCGGGGGGACCTCACTGCAGCCTCCCAGTACCTGAAGGGAGCATACAAACAGGAGGGGAATCAACTTTTCAAAGGGCAGATAATGGCAGGACAAGGGGGAATGGTTTAAAGCTGAAGGAGGGAAGGTTTAGATTGGATATTAGGGGGAAGTTTTTTTACAGAAAGAGTGGTGAGGTGCTGGAACAGGCTGCCCAGAGAAGTAATGGATGCCCCATCCCTGGAGATCTTCAAGGCCAGGTTGGGTGGGGCGATTTTCTTTGCAGCTCTTAGCTGAATGCTACCTGATTTCAGCCATTTGTTTTAAATATTCAGGGTTTTGTTGTCTCTGTTTTAAAGTCTCTTCTATTGTGGGATGCTTCTTTTGACTTGTCACCTGTCAAGAAGTTTTCATTTAAGCTCTTTTGTGAGCTTACAGACAGAGAAGGGAGAAATATCTGCTGGATATTTTTTTTTAAGTTTTTTAAGCTTCTGAGTTTGACTAACTGATTTTTGAGGTTTCTAAGCATGCTTTTTGTTACGATTTTATCAGTACATTTTGTTGCCTTTGTTTATCCATGTTATCTTGTATGTTTTTCACAGAGACTTTGCAATTCAATATGTTCTTTGAACTTTGTCAAATTATTAATTGGTGCTGTACTGATTATTTCTGTAACTCATTTAGGTCCTGCTCAGGTTCCAATGATGTCCCCAAATGGTTCAGTGCCTACTATTTATGTGCCTCCTGGATATGCCCCACAGGTATGTCCTTTTATTTGAATTTTATTTTTTTTTCTTTTCCTGCAAATTATGGGAGTAGAACCAAAATACCTTATTCAGACTCTAGATTCAGAGTCACTGTGATCAGGCAAGTAAATGAGGGGAGATGTAGCTCTGTGAGGGGAGACTTCTCATGCTGTATATGTGCATGTTTAGTTGTACATTAACTACTCTGATGACAGTAACAAGCACAATTCCTTGCTGACTTTAGGATCCTGATCTACTCAGTGTCCTCTGAACAAACATAATCACGACCTAAATAATTCATTGTGTTAGGATCTGTACTAAATTCTGGGTTAGTGGATGTTTTCTCTTGGTACCAATGTAATTTTATATACATACGTAGTTCCATGCAGACAAGGAGTAAAGCACAGCAGTCAGAAAAAGCATAGGAAAAAACATGGAAAAAATTTCAGCTATCCATTTAGGATAAATTACTGTATAATATGTGTTTCCACTACTTATCTGAAAATGGGGCTCTGATTTTCTGTGCTGTACAATTCCTGATTTAGACACCTGAAAATTAAATGTGAGCTAGATAACCTGGGCAGCCTTTGAAGTAGATTAAAAGGATGATTCCTCATGGCTATTTTTTGATGCCTGTGCTATAATGAGCTGTGTGGCCTTCTAGATGGTGCCTTCTTCCCTCAGCTATAGAACAAGCCTAGGGGTTAGTAGGTCAGGCCTGGAAGTTAGAGCAGATGAACACCGCTCCCCATAATTCGGGTCTTCCTCACGATGATCTTTACTTGTAACCAGTGACTCAGAGTGCACCTTGTGGTGTGCACAGAGGAGAGACTGCGACACAAAATGCAACCAAAAACCTTCCTTGTCCAGCAAATGTTACATTATTTGAACTGTATAAAAAATGTGTCCTCTAGCAAAGGAAAAGGCTGTTAGGTTAGGCAAGCTCATGCTCCGTGCTTTTACCTTTCATGTGTTGAAAGCTGGGCAATAAATTGACTCAGGCATCCTTCATAGTTGAGTCCCCAAACAAGCAGAAGAAAAATGAATTAAAATTAGTCATGAAAATCTGTTTATCTTTATATTGTAGTAAAAAGTCTTCATCCCTATTTAGAGTTCATTTTTAAAGAACCAAAAGAATTTTTGAAATAAGTTAAATTATGAATTTTAACATAGTTGGGTGCCTAATTTCAGTTGATGAAATACTTAATGTATAAAAAGTTGTGTAACCTGTGGCAATCTGACTATAATCTTTGTGAAATTAATTTATCCTTCCTTTGAGGGTAGCTTGCAGCAGACAGGCTGAAGGACTGGGCCTTGCTGGGGTACTCCTGTCAGCTTTTCATTGGAGCTCATTAGTACAAGGATTGTGCTAACACAGCTTGCTGACTTTTGAACTGAAGGTGCCTCACATCTATCCAGCTCAGAGTACAGGTGGAATGAGCTCATGTCTGCTGTTTTCATCTGAGTAGAGGCATCATAGTCTGGGAAAATGGGTATTTTATAAGTCTTCTGAAGTATTTACTGCTGACAAAACATACCAGCCGTTGTGGTTTATGATGGAAGTTCCTGTTACGAGCCAGAAGATTTTGCTAGTAGTCTTGCAAACAGGAAGTCTAACACTGTTGAGCTAAGAGTTATCCCAGACTTAATACAGTCCCAGAAAAGTAACTTACATGGTTTCTTCAGACATAGTATATTTTTAAATGTCAGCAACTGCAAATATGTTTTGAGAGAAATTGGAAACCAGCTAAATGTCTAAAGCCATCCATCTGGAAGAACAAGTTCAACATAACCATCTTTTGTCTATCCCTTTTCACTTCTGTTACACCTCTGCTTGCTTCGGTCCCTGTTTGGCAGTGATACAGCATACTGGCCTCTGTTGGAGGTTGGGGTTAACTACAGAGTAAAGGATATTTCTTTTTCTTCTATCACATAATCAACTTCTAATTTGCTCTTTATTTTACTTCCCTCTTTCTCTCCTTTTGGAACTGCAGTTCTAAAACTCTCTGAAAGAAAGCCCATCTTTATTCATCCTCTCTAAACTGTTTGTTTTCACTGTCTGTAGTGAGTTTTCCAGTGGTGTTTGGTTGGTTCATTCAGCCAAGAAGGTCTGTTCTAGGACTATGTGTTTTGCTAGCACAATCAGGTTGATAGATAACTTCTTTATTTTTTTAACTTAAGATCACAGAATCACAGACTGGTGTGGGTTGGAAGGGACCTCATGTAATCCCAAACCCCTGCCACAAGCAGGGACACCCTCCACTAGGCCAGGCTGCCCAAAGCCCCATCCAACCTGGCCTTGAACACTGCCAGGGAGGGAAGATGATATACTTGATACGATGCACTTAGTGCTTTTTGGAGGGTTTTTATCGGTGTAGGTGCCTAGTAGAGACTTACTGTTGAGTTGATGTTTGATTTAGAGGCACAGTTACAGACTTGTCAGACTCTTCATTTTACACTATTAAACTTAAGGTCCCTCCTGCTGCTATGAATTAGGTATCTGTTTCTGAGTTACTTAGGCTGTTAGCAGACACAAGAAAACAAATAAATTATGAACTAAGTAGCCTGTTTTTTATGAGAGCTGCTTCCTGCATAATCTGAATGTGCTCATAAAACCTTGATAAATCGCAAATTTTTGTGTAAGCAAGAAGGGCTTAAATAATTAAAACTACATTTCAGTGTTTAAAGAATTTCATTGGACTGCAGAAGTTCTAGTTGTATTTATTGCTGTTAATATATCCTGCCTTTAGATAGCACACAGCTATGGATGCACAGATAGGAAGAGTGTCTTTAGTGAAATTGCTTTCCCAATAAGGGACAATTCCTGAAAACAGCCCATTTCTTAAAGTCACGTGTTATGTATGTGTTTTAAAGCTGTGATCACTTAGGTAATTTATATTAATTTCCAGTTCTCTGTGTAGGTAAGGTGGGATGAGCTCTGTTGTGTACATACTTTTATATCTTCTGAATGTGACTGCATATGCAGAGATTGTCATTCTGCCATTACAGCAGAAGCATACAGCTGTGTCTGCGTGACTGTCTGTCTCAGTACAGTAGTGAAATTCTGAAACAGTTTCCTAGACCAACCTCACGTACCTTGCATTGATTCAACTAGCAGGGAAATTCTGGGGTGCACAGATTAGGTTGCTGTTAGAGAAAACAAAAGCAGAAGCTTCATTTCAGGTGTACCAGGTGCACACCAACCCCTAATGGAGACATGGTAGAAACTGATTGATTCTCCAAGCGATTCTGTCATGGACTTGGTGGAAATGCTCACACCAGAGCATGGAACTAAATTTAGCCAAGCATAATACCCTTAAGCTTTAACAGTGGAGCTGAAAGCAGCTTGACACTTAGTGCTTTGATCTATTGATCTGCTCCTGTTGCACAAGGTTACTCATTGGCGTTGGCGTATGTGTAAATGTCCCCACCTCATTTCAAGTGTCAGTGAAAACATACCTCATGGGGTTACCTTGTCCCCTGCTTTTGAATGTAGACGTGGTATTCCAGATTCCTTTCTTCTTCTCATCCTTTTTGGGATAAACATTTCATCCAAAACCATAGATTGCAGTTCCTGCTGTGGGGTTATTTTACTAGGCAGCAGCATTCTGGGCACTGAAGCTACTGACACCAATACACGACTGAGTCAAATTATGGCAAGATCATGTCTAGATATTACCAACAGTCATGTATTTTGGTGAATTTGCCCATAGTGATGAGAGGATCATGATGGTGCTCTTCCCTGTCTGTGGTGTGCTGCAGGGGAGGGACCCCTGTTTCTGTTCCAGTTGGTTACTGACCCTTATTCAGTGAAGAGTATTTTGTGCTTCAGTACATAGGTGCCTTTGTTCCTGCTCTTCACCAGACAACTGCATGCTACAGACCTCAGATGTGTTCCGAATACCGTGCACAACACACTTCGTTGCATCTTATGTGACCACACTCATCATGGGATTGCATATGCTGCTTTTCTTTCTTTGAACTTCTAGCTACGTTGCTTGATGGCTGCACTCAGGTCCCTTAGCAGAAGGCTGTCCTGTCACATCTCCCATTTGCCACTTTTGCACAAGCCTCTTTGCATGCCACAGAGTCTGACAGAGGCTGTCACAAAGTCCCCTATTTGTAGTGATAGGACAGGAGATAATGGTTTTAAACTAAAAGATTTAGATTAAATCTGAGGAAGAAATTCTTCCCTCTAAGAGCAGTGAGGCATTGGCCCAGGTTGCCCAGAGAAGCTGTGGCAGCTGTGGCTGCCCCCTCCCTGGCAGTGTCCAAGGCCAGGTTGGATGGGACTTTGGGCAACCTGGTTTAGTGGAGGGTGTTCCTGCCCATGGCAGGGGCTTGGAACTAGATAATCTTTAAGGTGTTCTCCAACCCAAACCAGTCTCTGATTCTGTTTTCTGGGTAGCATGTGGCTTCCTTCAAGGGGCAAGACATTGTAACGGGAAGGGGCAGGAATTATGTTTTAAAATTGCCTCAAGTTGTGAAGGAGTCTTGAGAGGGATGACTACCATCATGCTAGGGTTTTTTTGCTTTCACAGCTTGGTGCATGTGATGGGGCAGTGTGGCAAAGTTCCTTCAGGGTTAGTGTTCATGAGCTGGGTTGGACACAAAGACCAGACGCTGTCATGCCTCTTCTCTTGCCATTTTTACAGACTGAGGTCCATCCACCAACCCAGCCACGTCTAGGGAGCAATCTAGGTGTTCATACTGCAAAACAAATTGTAGCAGTGTAACAATTCTCACAAGCAGTGAGAATGAGGGTGGAAGCAGGACCCTGGGGAGAAGCTAGGCTCATGCTATAAATATACCTAGTTGTTTATAGGGTGGTGTTACAGTCAGATTTTTTTTCCCCATCCCATTGAGAAATTAATGGCATTATTGCAGTTAATACACTTAACATAGATAGCTCTTTAATTGTCCGATCTCTTGTTTTGTTATGCTCTCCTGTTTTCTCAAATTTAAGGGTGTTACTGTTCCACATTTTGTCTAAGCATCTATAGAATCATACCTTTCAGACTGTCCTTTCTCTTTTGATGTGTGGTGTCTCTCACTTTTCAGGTTATTGAGGACAACGGTGTTCGAAGGGTTGTGGTGGTTCCCCAGGCTCCAGAATTTCATCCTGGTGGTCACGCAGTGATACACAGGCCTCCACATCCCCCACTGCCTGGCTTTCTTCCTCTTCCAGCCATGATCCCCCCTCCACCACGTCATATATACTCACCTGTGACCGGAGCTGGTGACATGGCCACACAGTACATTCCACAGTATCACACCTCACAAGTATACGGGGATCTGGGTAAGGAATTGAACGTTGCAAGTTCTATCAAAGGAAATAATGCCCAGCTCATTTCCAGCATGTTATGCTGATACATGAGCTTTATCAGGCAAGACTTACAGCTTGAATGTACACAAAAGTTTTATGAGGATACCAGTGTTGTTTTTACTGAAGCTTATTATTCCAGAAGTTCTCTTAATTAATTTGACTTGTCTGTTCAGTGATCCATTAAACATACAGATTGTTCCTTCTGTGTATCAGTTTTAGATTTGCCCAGGAAGGCAACGCAGGAATTGTTTGTAGTGATTCAGCTGATGACATCCCCTGAGATTCAGCATTTAAATCCATACCTGAGCACTCTTCTGAGATACCATGTCTTGCAGCTATCCTAATTGAAGTGTGAAACAGGAGTTGTTAGTGTTGATGATGAAAAAAGAAGCTTGCTATTTCTTATAATACTGTATGCATTTAGTCCAATGTCCATATTGAAATCCAACTTAAACTGTCAGGTGCTACCAACCTCAACTTAGTACTGTAGTTGAAGCTGCCTTTGGTAGTGCTATTGATTTTAATGCTCTTTAGTGACAAAGTGTGTGAACTAGCTCAGGGGATGAGTTGTTAAGTTTAGTATTTACATTTCTGGTAGACTTCCTTTTCTTTAGATAAGCTTCTGCTATAAAGCAGGTGCAGACCTTGAAAGACTTTCAGAGAGCAATGCCAAGTTCTTGTTTTTAGAGAAAGAAGCTATGGAGGGGTAGACTAAATACGACTTGGTCATGTCACTGGAGATGCATAGATTCTCTGTGTTCTGTCGCACTACTTAACTCATCTAAAAATGTTCTCTGTATAGTCACTGTGCTTAAATAGTCGTGATGTACAAAGCTGTCAGATAAGAATATACTAATATCTTCCAGGAATTCATGCTGTTTCTCTTTTCTTAAGTTATACTTTATTTTTTCATTGCACTGCTTTGATAACAGTACATTATTAAATGCTTTTTGGTGTTTATTTATAGCTTTATTCATTTCTTAGTTCCCTGTAGATGGCAGTTGTTGGCTTTTAGTTTGCTAAATTAAAAGATTGGCCTATGATAATTAAATTCATAAAAGATAAAGGGTACTTCTTAATGGAATAGTATTTTTCAACTTCTGATTCTAGGTTATATCTCTTTAAATAGGAATTCAGTGATAATTTGCTGAATTGCTAATGTAAAAATAAAAATTGATAAAGTGCGATTCTCTAGCTTTGCATTGATGTAAATGTGTACATAAGATGCCCCTTGATTTAGGGAGTTAGAGGACTAGAAATGCTTTAATTTATTATGTGTTTGCTACAGATTTCATTCTGGGCCACTGACTTTGCTTATGGCTTTCAGAAGTCAAAGCCCATAGTTAGGCACCTATATGAAGAATCTCAATTTAAGGGGAAAAGAAAACAAAACAGAAGCACTTGGAGCATGGTAGTTCTCTAACAAGGGCACCTGAATCTCTAAGGGTCAAAGTTCTCAGTAGTCACTGCTTAGCTGGTAATCCTCTGTCAAATTTTCTGACCTAAAGCTGACCTAAAGAACCAGAAATGAAGAGTTCTCTAGCTTTGTTATTTTTATCCTCCTTGCAAGGAAGTTTTTATTTGTTCTTGGGTTTTTTATGTCCTAGCACGTAAGGAATAAAAAATAATGAGCTTTATTCTTCAGACTGAGTGATCCAACTTACCTGAAAATGGACACATTCTGTACTGGTTTTGAAGGTTGTTTTGGGGTTTTTTTTAAAGCTTTCATCCTTTATCGTAGGTAGGGTTACATAGAGGAAAGAGTTGGTACCATGTGGTACACTGTGTTAAAATCTTGCATCAGTAAGCTGCTTCTAAGCATAAAAGTGAAATGAGTAAGTATGTTAGAACTGGACAGAAGGGTTCAGCAATCCACAGTAGGGTTTTTCCATTAGTCTGGTGCCAATTTTTTTCCCAAAGCCACATTCTGACTTGGAGATGGGACCTTGCTGTTTCTGCAGCAGTGCCTTGGGTTACTGTGTACAGGTATAGGGTATTTACAAGACCTAGCTATACTCTCTTCAGTCTTCTCCTGTCTTTCAGTTGCCCTGTGCTTTCATGGGGGGTTTTATCTGTTGATTTCTGCTGAAGTGCTATTGAAGTAATAGAGCTCTGGTTGCATTCCAGAACGTCAGTGGTTTTTATTCAGCATTAGCACAAACTTCTTTCCATGTTGGCATGTTTTATTCTGTGTTAACTTTATTCTGTGCTTTAGAGCTCAAGGAAGATTAAGGAAACATTTTAAGTATCATTTTTTTAGTAGAAAAAAGATGTGGGAAGGAAAGATTGCACTTTCTCACCTAAAATACTGATAATGTCCTATTAGTATATATTAGTTTACCTGCTGGACACTTCTGTTTTCCAACAGGAGTAGAGATGTAATTTTACACACAAGTGCACAATTAACACACATAGTGTTTCTGAATAGATATCTAATTACACTCTTGTTCTTACTGATTTATTTTTAACTTTCTTTTCATTTAGATACTCTGCCTGCTCACGGAAGATCCAACTTCAGAGATGAAAGATCTAGTAAAACATATGAAAGGTTACAGAAGAAATTAAAAGATCGACATGGAACGCAGAAGGAGAAGTTAAACAGTCCTCCATCATCTCCTCAGAAATGTCCTTCTCCTACAAGTGAACATAATGGACTTACAAAAGGACAGGATGCAGCTGGTATAAGCACAGGTTCTACCAAAAGCAAGTATTTGGCTAAAGGAAAAAGCAATTCTCAGACAGACACAGAAGTAGAAGGTAAGTGTTAATAAAATATATGTATGTATGTAGATAGATAGATAGATTAATTATGCAAGTCTGATATCTGGCTGAGCATAGATTTGTAGATAGAATACCACATTGACAATCTTGAAGTTGAATAGTAACCCATAACTGTCCTGACTTACATACAGTGGAGTTAAGGGCAATCAGCCTGCCCCTCACATAGAAACAGTGGGCCTAAGAGAAAAAAACTCCATGGAAATTTGAGCAAATCTTATTGGTCATTGCTGTGGTTTTGGTCCAGCCCGCAGCTGAGCAGGACATCCTCACCCCTCCCCTGTTGGGACGGGGAGAACATGGGCAGAGAAAGGCAAACTGTGGGGTTGGGTTAAGAACAGCCTATTGACACAGCACAGGGAGAGAGAAACAACAAATGTCAGAATACACAAACGGTGATAACACAAAGCACTTTACCAACCTAACAACTGACCAGATGCTCAGCCTAAACTCAGACCATCCCTGAGCTGTGTAGACCTGCCCCTCCCTGACTAGCCCCCTTTTACGGGGAACATGATGTCACACGGTATGGAAAACACCCTTGGCCAGCTCAGCTCACCTGTGCTGGCTCCTTGTGAAAGTTAACTCTATCCTAGCCAAAACAAGGACAGTCATTCTTCATAACAGTGTTTAAACACTGCTTTGTTCAGGGTTAGTGGTGCTTACTGTTTAAGGAATCGCTGGATATCAATGGCTTGCTTGACATTGCAGAAAACATGAAAGAATCAGGTGTCTGATACAGGAAATTTGCTAAAAAGCAGTGTTTTGTAAAAGAGATAAAACTCACATAATGCCTATCCCTACCAGCTCACGATTGAAAGGCGTTTGTAGAAGACTGGTCTTTTTACTAGTCTGTGTGTGTTCATGTTTTCTAAGATGCTACCATACAGAGTGTTTTTGTTGTTTAAAATACACTGCAAAGCTTGTGATCTCATAAATGGACTGAATGCCCTCAGTCTTGGTCGTATGGTCGTTGTTGGATCTGATGATGTGTCACTGTGCAATGTTCAGGTCACTGGCCTGGCATTTCAGATTCAGAACACAATGTCAAAGACTTGTCATCAGCCAAGTACAATTTTCTCAGATTAGGGAGATGAAATTAGTGGTTCTGAGGGAAACAAACCGTGATTTTCTCAACTCGTTGCGTAAGTTTGCTTTGAGGTGATGATTTTGTGCCATTGTATATTAGATTGCTTTAAACCAAAAGGGATGTCTAAGATCAGGAAATCTCAACTTAAAAGAGCTGTTTAAAAATATGTGTAGATGGTACCCTGTGAAAGCTTAGCACCAAGGGACACCTTTGAGATAGAACCCGAATTCAGAAGTTGAGCACTGTTGCTCCAAATACCTTTCCTTAGTTCCAGAGTGGCATTTGTCTTGGCTTCAGTTTACTTTCTGTTAGTTAGTATTTATCTGTGAGCTAACTCTACCAAGGCACAGGTGATAAAATGTACTGTTGCTTACATATGTTAGGAAAATTATGTTAACAATTCCTGAGAAGTATTACTAGTGTTACCAGCAGTCCTTCATGTGATGTGCAATTTAAAGTACTGTAACTTGACTGCATATACATCCAAAGATAAATGTATAGGCAATATCTCAGCCAAGAGCTTTAGTTCTCCAGAGCAGTAGTTTGTTTCAGGTTATACATTAATAAAAGATAACCAGGCTTTCTGTATTCCATTAAATCATAAAGCAGATTTAGAAATAGTTTTATATGAACTTCTTTGGGAGCTTTTTTAGGTTTATGTTGGTTTAGATGAATGTGAGCTGGCAAACTGTTCTATTTTATACAAGTTTTAGTCTGTGCACAGTTGTTGAATTTGAAGAGCTGTTTCCCTGTAAAGTCACTGAGCAATATTCATGGGTACTTTTTGTTTCCTTTGATTTTGTTTTTTAAGAAAAGGATGAAGAAACAAAAGCACTCGAAGCACTTCTTTCTAATATAGCCAAGCCAGTGGTAAGTAAATAAAGCTTTCCATAACTCAGAATGTGTCTGTGTCTCTGTTGCTAGTTTATACGCTTAGACCTCCTTTTCTCTCTCCAAGTTGAAAGGACCTTTAACTTCCCACACTAAAAAAAGCTTACTTAACTTCCAGTCACTGAAATGCAAATGACAAAAGGTGGGTTTTTTTAGTATATTAACATTTATGAAGCTAAAATTGCCTTGATAATTATGTGGAATTCTTCTTGGCCACTCTGTGAAATCTCACTTTTAACAGAATTATTTAAAAAAATACAGAAAGAGCTTGTAATGTTTCCAGTAACATATAATGATGATGCTTCACATAAGGTGGTGCTTAACATCATCTGTTACTGTAAATTAACCATTCAGTACACAGTTTTACACACCAGCTATCTCTGGTCATGACAGATACCTGGTGAGGTTTTGGAAACCTCACTAAAAAGAAAGTTTTGGAAGAATCTTGTTTGAAAAGCAAAGAAATTGTAGGGCTGATTGCTTTTTAAGAATCTCTGGTGCCCCCAGGGAGGAGACACAAAATTCACTAAGGATGGTGATTGTCAGCAGTGGGCTTTTGACTCAATTTCTTTCCTGTTTGTAAAAACAGAATTCACAGCCTCTGCTTAGAGACTGTTTTAAAAACTGTTGCCAAATTCACAGTTTCTTCTGTGTTTTTCATCATCTGGACTTTCCCTGGTCCTAACTTTTCTGTGAGGGTTTACACAGCCTTTCCAAAGATTTGCATCTCAGTCCACCAGCTTTCCTGAGTAAAAACAGTTTGTGTTCCTTGTTGAAAGGTACAAAAAGTCATTGCAAATAAAACTCCAGGAGGAGCTTGCCATAGGTTTTTCCAGTCAGACAGCTACTTCCTCCATAATGAAGCACCCTGCTTTTCATGCTTTGGTGCCACATATGTGCATGTGCAAACAGCACACAAAGCTAGTAATGAAGAGAAAACTTTCATGGAAGGAAAGAAAGTAATACAGAGAAAAGGTAAAGGAGGAAAAAGGTAGATGGAAGCAGGGTGATCTGTTCTCTAGATGTATGCACAGACCCCCGCTACTGGTCAGGGCATACAGCATGCCATCCCAGTCTGGGGTGTTGCCAGTGGCTACATTGCCAAGGGGAATGAGGACTTTGAACTTCCTGGGGTGGTTAGAGTGAGACTGAGAAATATGATCAACAGGTGGTGTCTTGCTAATGGCGTGTGAAAAAGCAATGGAGTGCCAGTTCTGCCTTGTTTTCTTTCACTTCCACCCTCAACACTCAACTGTCCGTGCCTTTTAGGCAAGCATGCTACTTCCCTTCCCCACTGTGTCCTTACTTGAATGTCATTGCACAGTCCTGTGTGCCTATGAGTGATCTCTTGGCAGACCTCAGAAGACATCAGAGGCTTAGGTCAGTGTTCACAAGGCAAAAAGCCAGATTTCCAGCAGTTGGAGAGGCTTCAGCTTTGTGAATGCAGTGGACTGTCAGGCTGTGGGTGGGTGGAAGACAAGCTGATGTTGCAGCTTGGGGCAGTGTGATATGATAAAAGAAAGGGAGGCTGTGTTACCTACTTAGGCCTTGCAGGATCAGAAGCAACCCTCCCACAGTTTCTCCAAGGAAACATTTTCCTCACCCTCCCACAAGTGAACTAGGAGATTGTGTTTTTTCACACCTTCTGTTTGTAGTTCTCATCAAAAATATATTGGCAAGTTTTTGATTAATGTTTTGCTTGAAGCACCCACTCTGGGAATTGTGCCATGATGCCACTCTTGACGGATTGTCAGCGCCCTGTTCCCTGGTTGAACTTCAATGCTGGCACAGCCAGTGCTGGATACCGGCTGTGGTGGTGGTTGTATGATCAAATGATGATATGGGTGCTGTCCAGTACTGTGTCCATTGCACCATATCCTGCTCCAGCAAGTCCCGAGTAGTGCTGAAGGCTGTGATGTGTCCTGGGCTCTCCCATATCTCAATACCCAAGTCCAGGGCATACACATCTAAATCAGGTGGTGGGCTTTACAGTGTGCTTTCATTCACACCTCTCTCCCAGTTCTGTGTGGTACGGGGCACACCAGCTTGGCTGCCTCCAGTCTCCCATCATGTGTTTTTATGAACATGTTCTCATTTTTTTAAACTTTTGCCTGTATGGATCCCCCATCCTTCCATACATGGCAGTGTTAAGTTGGTAACATACTGCTGCCACCAGATGACCCTTCTGCTCAGCGAGGTCTTGAACTTTCTATATCCAGATGATAGTTGGAGCAGTTCTGCAGACTGTGCCATGCAGAGTCCTCAGCCTTTGAGCAGAGTCTCCACCAGATGTCATGTCCGCTAACCAAACAACAAAGCAAACAGAGAAGAGGAGGAGGCATGAAAAGATGAAAGTAAAATGAAGAATAGAAGGCCAAGTATTTAATAAGGAGAGGCAATAGGAACGCAGAATTTGTGTGTTGCTTACACAGCACATAAATCCCTTGGGAAGGCATCATGTTTTGTGGTTCATGCACATTCTGAGTATGCTTCACAGAATCATAGGGGTTGGGAGGGACCTCCAGAGCTCACCAGGTCCAACCCCCCTGCCAAAGCAGGCTCCCTAGGACAGTTTGCACAGGTAGGTGTCCTGATGGGTCTTGAGTATCTCCAGAGAAGGAGACTCCACCACCTCCCTGGGCAGCCTGTCCCAGGGCTCTGTCACCCTCACTGGGAAAAAGTTCCTCCGCATGTTGGTGCGGAACTTCCTGTGCTCCAACTTGCAGCCATTGTCCCTTCTGTCCCCAGAGACCACTGAAAAGGGGCTGGCCATTTCCCTCTGTGTCCCACACTTGAGATATTTATAAACATTAGTAAGATCCCCCTCTTAGCCTTCTTTTCTCCAGGCTGAACAACCCCAGCTCACCCAGCCTTTCCTCATAAGGGAGATGCTCCAGGCCCTTAATCATCTTCGTAGCCCTTCTCTGGACTCTTTCCAGGAGATCCCTGTACTTTTTATGCCATGGAGCCCAGAACTGGACACAATACTCCAGGTGGGGCCTGACCAGGGCAGAGTAGAGGAGGAGATCACCTCCTTTGACCTGCTGGCCATGCTTGTGTGCTTTTAGGGTGTGATGCACCTCACTCACCAGTTAAGTACTTTGTGTCACTGTGAATGCAATCCAGTTTGCACGAACTCTGTTGTCTGGCCTATGTGGTATAGCTACCCAGGAGATTCACTTTGCGAGTGAAAGACGTGCCCTTTGCTAATGAAGACGTGCCCACCTCTTACTTTCCTCAGTGCTAGGACTCAGCTCAAGTATCATACTCTGCTTTGCAGAAGCACACAGCATGCAGACCAGCAGCTGAAATAAACTGCAGCTGCTTGAATAAACACACAAATAAGTGTTCAAAAAGTCAAGTATTGGGGTATTGTGGAACATCCAGGTTAAAGGGCAACGTCGCATAGTTGCTTTTTAAAGAAGAAATTAGTGGTTATTGTCACACACTTGTGTCATGCGAAGCTGGAGCTTTGTGTTAAAATAGTGTATGTGGATGTCATCTAAGACTGCCATGGAACACAAACACAACGGGAAAAAGTTCTTTACAAGAAATCTTCGTTTTCAAAATTCTTAATCTCTTAATATTTTGCTTTTATCCCTTATTAATAGTCTTGTGAGGAAGAATATAGTTGAACCTAGATTTGTCTTCAAGAATCATAGTTGGAAATTGAATCTGAAAAGCAGTACTGAATGTTTAATAAATGAGTTGGAGAGGATTAAAATTATATTTTCTGATTCTCTCTTGTCAGTGCTTGCAGCTGTGATGGGTTTGGGTTTTTTTAATTTTTTTAGCAACCATGAGTGGTTGAAAATACTCATGCATCTATATGGGAATTTACAGAAAACCTCCAGAACTTATGAAACATGTAACATCATATACTAGGGCCAGAAGAAAAACATTGATATTACTCAATCCCTCTCCTACTGCCTCTCTGCTTTGATGCCAAACCTCTCATGCATGAGCTCTATTTCTGGGGACCCCACAGTTCTCCACCCCCCTGCTCCAGGGATACAGAAAGGAAGAAAGTAGCAACTTCAGTGGGATACTGGATGATGAGGGGACAGGGTTGGAAATAAGTTCCAATGTTTTTTCTCTGTCAAAGAGTTAAATGTTGCACCTCTTGTTCTGTTCTTGTGCCCATGAGCCTGTTCCCCTCAGGCCTTAGGTATCTGCCTCTTATACTTGTTCAGTGCTCCTCAGCAGGGCTTACTAGTTTAGGCTTGGTTTCTTGCAACTTCTTGGCTTAATGCATGCATACATCACTGACAAGGAGCTGGTGTTTTAACCTTTCCACCTGGTTTATGGCAGACTCCTCAGTTTCACTGGGCACCATCTACTGAGCCCAGAGACTTTGGTGTAGATTGTAAATTTTCTAGTCCAGCAACAGGGCTACTAAGATGGATAGAGATTTCTGCAGGATGGAAATAATGTTTCACAGCTTTAACTTATACATCCACCAATAGATAGAGCTTTCCTGACAGATTTTCCTTTCCTTTTTTTAAAATATCTTTTTGCTTTAACTATGTTACCTGGTTTTGTTTCATTGAATCTTTCAAGATCTCTTGTAAATTCTGTTAAATTACAGTTTATTGTCTCACATTTCTCCCTTTTCTTCATATACATACATGTCCATATGTATGTGTGGAGGGTTTATATAATTTTTGTACATTGCAGCTTTTTATGCACCATTAGAATGTCCTTCATTCCCAGCTTCTGTGAATACTTTTCACTTTGCATTTCTGATCATGTTGGGTTCCACTGACTGTTGCTTTTAAGCTTTGGCAAATTTGCCACAGCGAAGCTTCAGCTCTTCCTAATATTCTTTAGTCACATACTTGTTATACAAAGTAAAACCACCAGAACACCCTACATAGTCACTGTTTTTTAGCTTGGTACGTCATTGTGTTGCAGTTACTGTGTTAACACTTGTCAGTTATTATTTCAGAAGTCTTATGTAAGGTTTACGTGCCTTGACCAACAAACGTTGCCCTTGGGGAGTGACTCGGGATAACAATTTTTCATCCAGTCAGAGGCTTCAAGAACATTTCGCTCTGTTCTCTGTTGACAATTGTTGGTATATAACAATTTCTACTAATACTCTGGGTTTTGCTAGTCAAAGTCCTTTTGAGTTGACTGTTACTCTGTAGTCTGTAACGTCTTTGATCTCTCTCCCACTCTTTCTGCTCTCTCTGTACTGGAACAGATGAAACCTCTAATCTTTTAATGTTCCAATAAGATGTAATGCCACCTTTCACTTGTAGCAACTGTATTACCTCTCTGGTGTAAAAGAAGATAGGCAGACTAAAGATGTAGGAAGAGAAATGTCATGTGTCAAGTGTATGAGGCAGTTTGGCATTAGTAAAGTGTTAGATGGGATCTTAGGTGCAGTTCTGGGCAAAGCACTATGGTAATGAAACAGCAGGAGATAAGGAGAACAGTAGAAATGATCAGAGATTTAGATAAGTGAAGGGAGACAAATGCTAACTGTCTTGAAATGCATAAGAAACTACTGCAGAAAGGAACAGATCTAATGTTCAACTCCATTGTGGCTGGGACTAGTTGGATAGCTGGTACGTAGAGAGATACTGCCTGAGCATTAGGAAAAACTGTCAACTATTAAGGTAGTTAAATATAGGAATAGATCATCTTTCAGCCGATGTGCTACTTCGGTAGCATAGTAGGTCCTTCAGGAACCTACACTGCTTTCCTTCAGTATACACTGCCTCCTTCTGAAATCCAGAAGGGGGGAGGGGGGAAATTAGAGTTGTCTGAGAGGGAACTTTTACCACCCTAGGTGCTTCCCCAGGAAGGACTTCCAGGAATGTACTGAGGTGGTTGCAGTTCATGTAGTTTGTAACCACATCGAGACTATAGTGGAATTTCTCTTACTGAACTTTGAATAGTGTTTCTGAGATCCACAGAGGGTAATCTTACTACTGTTTGATGCTTTTCAGGATGTGATGCATAGTCCTGTTAGCACATAACAGCTTAGTGACATTATTTCCAAGACATTGAACTCAACTTTCTTTTGATTTTTCCTCCTTGCTGTTTGTCAGTTACCAGTAAATCATCTCCTCTCCATTTCATTCTTCAAGTTGGCCCATACGAGTTTTTAGTTCAGTAGATTATAGCAATTTAAGAGCAGCAGTTGTGAAGATAGCATTTTGATTCTGATTCTCTGGTAATAGATTTCCAAAAGCAATTATTCCCAAAATAGATACACATTACAGTCATATTGTAAAACTAGTCATTTCATGTAATGAAATGTGTTTTCAGTTCTCTTATGAAATGACTGGAAATAGCAGGTGGGTGCAGCAGAATAAACCTCGATAGCAGGTGTGCAATATTAATAAACACCCACAAATTTATAGACTTCCTTCTATAACAGATCCTAAAAATTCATAGCCACATGTACATTCCTGTGCAGTCACCTACAGAAGCGCCAGCATCCCCAACCCCTTCCATCACACGTGACTTTCAAGCAGCACCCGCTCTCCTGGGAGTGTGGGTGCCCCTAACTGCATGTCTCCTTGGGAGAAGTGGGTGCTTTAGCCTTGCATGCAATTGTGTTGCTCCCTAAAATCTGTTACTCCCTACTATTTGCTAATCCACAGGCCATCTCCACCAGGTTACACACGCCCACCCAAACTGTGGGTCCCTGCCTTCTGCACCCAAAACTGCTGTCGCTCTGGCTGGGGTGCAGCTACTCACAGCATCCATCAGGCCTGAGTAGAGGCAGCAGTGGTGGCAGGGCAGTTTTTCACGCTGTCAGGCCACGTTGTGATCGTTACTCTGTTCTACTCCAGCATCTTTTTTTCTCTGGTACGAATTTCCATGCAGCTTTTGTACTTCTGAAGCTGATTCCTTCTTTGTTCCAGAAGTCTGTCTGTTATTCCCTGGTTACCATGTAATCCCCCTGAGGGTCACCGCCTTTAGCACAACGGGTCTGTTGTGGCAGACGCTTCTCAGCCAGTTGGAGGTGTCACATTCATACGCACTGTTTATGCTCATATTTCTGTCACACCAGCTGCCACTGTCCAGACCTTTCTGCTGAGGGTGAGCTGTGCAGGCAAGCACCACCACAGGAATTCTTCAGGATGTTGCGTGTGTGTGTGTGTGTGTGTGTTTGTATTTATATATGTGTCTGGACCTCGTGAACATGCCTTCAGTGCAAGTGCCTGAGCTCAAAGTATGTTATATGTTGTAATACTTTGTTCAGTAGCAGCATACTAGATTAGAACCTCAGGTAGTTGTATCCTGGCGTAGTTAACCAAATAGGTTCTCATCTAATGGAGAGTCTACTTGTTGCAGTCATAATTAAATGCCCAAAGCAGAGTTTCTTTATGTACCTGCCTGCTACAGTAATACCAGTAACTTTTGAGACATTCATGAGCTTCTACATACATAATAGGAAAAATAAGTCAGCAAGAAGGTATTAAAGGCAAAATGTAGTACTGGTCAAATAAAACCAAGTCTGAAACAAGTGTTATTTAATTAAATGACTGGTTGCAATATGTGGTTGCCATCTCCTGTGCTACATAAACGACACAGTCATTTCTACGTAGCCCACTAGGTGGCATTTGTTACTTAGAAGTTTGCACTCAGCCCTGGGCCCTAGGATCACAGACTTCTCATGACATTTTTTAGCTGCCCAGCTTCGTTTTTTCTGTAAAAACTAATTAGTAGCTATTAGATCGGTATAAGGTATCTGAAACCTTAACGCTATATGGTTTCCTTCACTTCTGTTTGGCCCTGTCTATCAAAGCAGCATTTATGTACAATAGCATTTAAAAGACAGAGGTCTCAAAGTTGTGTTTCTACAGGTGTCAGACATTCAGGCAAGAACAGCGCTGCTTATGTGGTCCCCTCCATCCAGTGATACCAGAGAAGATGCTGAGAAGAATGACACACCGGATGCTTATACGTACGAAGTAATGATTTCAAATACTGGCAAAGATGGAAAGTACAAAACTGTATACGTGTAAGTGTCCATTATTTTTTATTTACTTGGTGTTGCTGTGAATAACTTAGCTTTAAACCTCAAACTGTGCCTCTTGTCCAGAGATTTAAGTACTTGGCAGTTTTGTGGAAGTTCTCTTTTGAAACAAACTACTTTTTTCCATATAATTGGTTCTGGTTTATGAATGAAGTGTCTACCGTCAGTTAGACTATAAAGACTTTGTTCTTAGATATTTGAAGCATGTTTTAATATCTCTTTAGTGTATTTCCATTAGAAACTATGGGTTAGCAGTTGGATACACAAGTAGTGAGAAATACAAATTGTTACTTAACTTCATTCCACGCTTCTGCTCCTACAAGGGTTATCCCCCCCCTTCCCTGAAAATGCTCACAGTAAGAGACAATCTTGAGATATGAAATACAGTAAAGACAGAAGACAACTCTAGCAGTAGCAAAAAAAAAACAAACCACACCAAAGTTCCATTATTTCATTCCTAATAATGGTTTTTAATAGTGGTGGTGGGGGGTTTTAAACTTGGAGAAATACAACAGAAAATACACCGTCAAGAGTATATAGAGCTCTTTTATAAATCTTTGTATTTAGCTAGTTTATCTTAGTCACCTTCCATGGATTTCTTAGAGGCAGTACATGAATCCTAAATTGGATATCCCTGTCCTAGAAGCCTAGAGGAAAAGGAATGAGCTTTGCTAGCATAAGCTGATGTCAGTAAAAGCAGACTAATAGATGTCAGTGAGGTGTTTACTGGGCTCTAACCAGGTTATATGCTGGTTTAATTAATTTTGCAAAGCTGAACTGAGCTGCTAAAGGCCTCAGTACTTCAGTGGGGTTTTGTGTAATAAAATACATGCATACTCATGCCGCTGATCTCACTAAGTAAAGAGGAAAATAATTATTATTAAAAAAACCCAACCAAACAGGACAATTAAAAAAAAAAAAAAGCTAAAACCAAAAGAACAGGAATCCCTAAAATTAAATCAATTTTTGTTTTATTATATTTAGCCACAGAAACCAACTGTTAGCAAATATATTTCTTAGAAGGAGTGTTAGGTGGATGCATTAGATGTCATTTGTCTTTTTATAAACATATGGGATTCTGAAACAGTCTCGTAAACCAAATCATCTCTCTTTCCAGTGGAGAAGAAAATAAAGTTACTGTAAATGATCTCAGGCCAGCAACTGATTACCATGCAAAGTGAGTATCTCCTTCTGCATTCATTAAATTAAATGGAAATGTTTTTAAAGTTTCATTAGATCTGTGTGTTTGCGTAAGTCTTCAAAGATGGTTTACCACATCTCCCCCTCCTTTGAGTCACAGATCAGTGTTTTTAGTTCAGCTGACCACTCAGCCCATTTTGGAGCACAGAGCATTGTTGCGCCCTCACCCAGTATCCTTGCTCTTTCCATCTCATGTCATGCCAGAACAGTGGCGTTTTGTGTCCTTGGAGCCAGGCACAGATGCTGGTTGCTTTCTCTGTTTCCCAGAGGCAGCAGAGGGAGGTACCTTGCACAGCAAGGTGCTGCTGCTGGCCACCTGAAGGTCAGGTTACTCAGTTCTCACTTTGTTCCGGACAACCAATGAATCTGACTAGGATGCATTATTAAACGTGCCTCTAGCTCAGTGTAATTCTACCCTTGTAGCAGAATTTGCTGCTTTGCTGGGTCCCACTGAAGAAATAGCATTGGATTGGAAAGATCTAGTTGGGTGTTCTTCTTCCCTCCTTTTTACCTATTGGAGGGTTGTCTTATTTCTTGATTTAAAAAAAAAAACCCTGTACATATACAGCAGTTTATAAATACATAACATTGTAAAGGCAGAAGTGAAGGCCACCTTAAAAGTGCTGTCTTTCAAGAAATAATTCTAAGCAGAGAGTGTGATCCAAGTGAGGAGAGCTGTGCATCTTTTCACATGAGCTTTAGAACATCAGCAGTAGGGAAGAGATTGCTATCATGTAAGTCTTTTAACGTTTGCTCAAATGGGAGACCTACATTCCTCCTCCTGAGTGTGAGGGAGTCTGAACCTCCAAGTACTTCTTTCCAGGGTATTCTCCTGGAAGCCAAACCAGAAGCAAAGATTTGTTGTCATACACCCCATTCAATCTGGGCCACTGCATGGCCTGTAGCACAAGCTCAGGAGAAGTATGAATGACAGATTAACTCAAAACTCTTCACATGCAAATGTTTTCCGTGTCTTTTTTTTTTTTCTGGTTTTGGTAGTGTTTATGTACTTTGCCCAGTGATGTTTAAGATGAAAATGCATGGAACGTAAAACTAAAGGAAGGAAGGTTTAGATTAGACACTAGGGGGAAGTTTTCTGCAGAAAGAGTGGTGTGGTGCTGGAACAGGCTGCCCAGAGAAGTAGTGGATGCCCCATCCCTGGAGGTGTTCAAAGCCAGGTTGGATGGAGCCCTGGGCAACCTTGTGTAGATCCAGGCCTGAGGTTGGTGGCCCTGCCTGTGGCAGGGGGGTTGGAGCTCTATGATCCTTGGGGTCTCTTCCAACCCTTGCCATTCTATGATTTTAAGAGTCAGAGCCTAGGAATTCTTTTTCCTGTGTAAGCCCTTTTTTATCAGGCTGCATTCAGATTCTTTCTTGCTTAGTTCTGGTCACTGGGGAAAATACATGGGAATATATGACTTAGACATCTATGCTCTTCCTGAACTAGGAGCTAAACAGAGTCCTGCCGCTGCAAACACTGCCTAAAATCAATGAAGATGAAAAAGACAGGACTATGAAGATAACTTAAAAATTACATATTTGCCACGGTGTTCAAGCACAACTTTGGGCACAGCAGTAGCCACTGTTCAAAGGTCTCCCTCTCCCTGTTGATGAAATCTACACAGCCAAATTTCTGTGACTTGTCATTCATGCAGCAAGAATATATAAGGGCTTTTGCATTGGGCAAACACAGGTCTTACTCCAGAAGAAAGGGTTTTTTGAGGGGGTTGTTTTTTCTTTCAAAGGAACAGGTGAATCAGAAGTAAGTAATGCCCAGGTTCACCCAAGGAGGAGACAAGGCACAGCAACATAACTGACAGGGGCAGAGGAGAGGAGATAAGAATCCTGTGTTTAATCTGGGAGAAAAGCTATTAGAAAAACAAACCGTATCACTTTGAGAATTCACTCTTCTGAAGAACATGGAGAGTTAAGTCATGGCCTTCCTAAAGGAATGGGCAAGGCAAACAGACTCAGCAAGGTCTTGAAGGAGTGCAGAAGATACTCTGAAAATATATCCACAGCTTCTGTGCTCATCTGATGAAAGCATTTGCAGAAGAATTATTCATAATATCAATTAGTATGTCTACAACAGATAATGAGCCTGCAAGATGTTACCATTATTTCCCAGCCAAAGTGCAGCAAATAACAGACAGATTTCAAATGTAATTGTGTGACTAAAGCTGATTGATGGTAATGATGTACATTCCAAGTAAAGGACTCTTTCCTTTTGTATTACTTCTGTTGACCAAGGTACTCCTGCCAATTACTTACTTATGACAGTGATATTTTAATAATGTGGTAGGAAAGCAGTAACTTAATTCTGAATACTCTGCTTTTTTGGAAACTATATATACAGATTTTGAAGCAAAATGTTATTGGCTCTTTTCCACCTTAGAGTCCAAGTAGAATGCAACTGTGTGAAGGGGAGCCCTTCAGAAGCAGAGAGTTTTACCACAACGAGTTGCGAACCTGATGCTCCAAATCTGCCCAGGATAACTAATAGGACCAAAAATTCTCTTACTCTGCAGTGGAAGGTAAGAATTGTTTCAAAACCTTTAAAATAAATGTTTTAAACTCTCCAGAATTGTTACGGATTTGTCAGCAAGCTGCCAGGTTTTGGAGATTTTTGTCAAAAATGCTAACATCAGTCAAATTCCCTGACTGGAAATACATAAACTGAGTTAAATGTAGACTTTAGTAAAGATAGAAGGATTCCCAGAAAGGCAAGGATCCTTTTTGAGTAAAGTTACTAAGTCTGAGTGAGAGACGGTGGTTTGAGTTCCAGTCCCCTTCTGTACTGTGGAACCTCTCTTTTTCTATTGAACATGGGCTTGTCTGTGCATAGCAAATTAAGTGGTATGGAAAGACTGAGATTTGAGCAGACCTGCAATCTAGCTGCTCAGAAAAATACATTAACATTATACACTGCTGCCAGAGTACCTTTTAATGTCTAAATAAAAAATACACACACACACACACACATATGTTACAAGCATTCATTGGATGGAGACTGAAATACTAGACTGTCTTGGCAAGTGAAACAGTCATTTAAGGGGAATGTCATTTGCCTTTCACCTTTTCTTGCCATAATTTGACCTACACAAACATTTTTTCTTTAAGTAGTCTTGTATCCAATTAGAGTTCTAATTTTCTTCTTTTCCTGTTGCAGGCATCTTGTGATAATGGCTCTAAAATCCACAGTTACCTTTTAGAGTGGGATGAAGTAAGCAAGTTACTCTATTTTTAATTTTGTAGGTTTTTTAAAATTAAGTGTATGTGACTGTGCACATCAAGTGTGAAAAGTACAACTTCTGTCTAAAGGCATGTGACAAATAGGTAACTTAGGAAGCAATTATGAAAATATTATTATTGCCCAGTTTTTTTCTTGGGAATTATAAAATAATAGGATCTCAATTACATGATTCTGCCACTCTTAATAGTGGCTTTTTCACTTGTAGTCCAATACTTCTTTGAAGCGCTGACACTGAAGGATCAGTTCCCTGTAGCAGTCCTCCATTTGTGTGAAGGGAGTGGATTTATTATGGCCCCAAAAGCATCTTCCAGTTCATACCTGGATGGCTATCCTGAAATGGCAGAGCTACAGAAGCTTCATGGCTTTTTCCTTCCAACTTTGTAAAGCCAGGAAAAAAACCTCTTAATTATTTTTAATATATTTTTATATATATGTATGCGCACACAAAGTTTTATATGCTAATCCCTCACTACAAGGGAGATTCTTGAGTTATGTTTCATTTTTTTAAAAGTTTACTTCCTGTTTATGTTTATTTTCATTGATATATGCATATGTATTAGGATGAATAACGTGATTAACTTACTTCTTTTCAGGGAAGAGGAAATGGAGAGTTTTGCCAGTGTTATTATGGCCAACAGAAGCAGTATAGGATTACTAAATTATCACCAGCAATGGGGTACACCTTTAGACTAGCAGCCAAAAATGACATGGGAATGAGGTAAATATTACTAAAATATACAGAAATATGGAATGCATATGTGTGCTTATGTGGGAAAAACACTTGATGACATTTAAAGAAACGGGTCTTTTGTCCAACTGAGATGAGATAGAATCTGTAACAGTTCAGCTGGAAGGGACTGACAGTGATCATCTAGTCCAACTGCATAGTTAATTCACAGTATGTGATTGGCTTATTCGGTTTGCAGGTTACCTGTGTACTAGGAACCACCTGGCCCTGCTTGAATAGGGCAGGTTGGACAAGGTGGCCTCCAGAGATCCCTTCCAATTGCAGCCAGTTTGCAATTCTCAGCATGACGTGTTTTGTCCTGGCATGGTGTGGCTACATACTACAACCACTATGCTATGTGCATGCCTACCATGGCAATGCTACAAAAATCAGCCCCTCTTAGGTGTAGGTAGTACATCTCCTTCTGCCAGACTTAGCCTCATTTCCTGAGCAGCCTGCTCAGATGTTTGGACACAGTGCCCCTGGAACGGGGGCCATGAACAGGGCACACACAGCACACAGGCTGCTCTTCCATGAAGCAGGCTCAGGTCTTGTTAGCTTTGGGTTTTGTAGTCTGAAGTTGCTAGCTTGGACATATTTCCTACTGCACATACCTGTAACAGATTTTCTGGCTAAGCACCACATTGTGGGGACTCACACATTCAGGGCAATTGGGGCTTTGGTGTCTGATGTAACATACACTTTTCTAAAATTCTGAGATCATGCTAAAAGATGAGTGACTCTATCAAAGGGCTAGAATTGAGTAGTTTAAATGCTGCAGTGCTTGTGCTGCTGCTGTGCTGACCAGAGGGTACCTCCTACCATGCTCTTGGTTCCGGCGTGGGGTTTGACATGCTCAAAGGGAGTTCTTGAAGGTGGTGTAGCAATTTGGCAGGGTTTGTCATCCCTCCTTAAATTTAGATTTTTAGTGATGTTGGTATGAAGATGTGTTAGTAACTGCTGGAGCAAAGACTAAGTCTGGCAGAACACCACTGCTACCTGTAGGTGTGTATGTATTGTGTTCTTTGCTATATCCTGTTACTCTGGTATGTCCCTTTGTCTAAGGTGTCTTGTTAGTCTCTTGTTACTCTGGGTAGTGGACAGAATATGACATTACTATGTCACAATTCTTTAGAGGTTCTAGAGCTTATTATGAATGCTTAGGATGTATCGTTGTTACTTTTAATTGTTACTTTTCAGAAGTTACAGAGCACCAAACTTTGTTTTCCATTTTTGAATGAATGACATGACTGTAGAGAATATAAGAACTTGGGGGGGAATAAATAAATTACTGGTTTCTCAAGTTATGATAGCACTACTTTGCACATTAGTTCTTGGGAATGCTTCTTGGTCTTCAGGCAAAGCAAGTAAACCTGCCTAATGGTCACACCCCTGGGGCTCAGCATTTCCTAGAGCAGACTACCAGTGTCCCCGCTACCTACTAACACTTGGACCCCAAGGTCCTGTGTGGCGTAAAACCAGGGCTTCTCCAGCCATCAGCCTAAAATGACTGGTTTGCTTTTTTTTTTTAAAATTCAGTGTTTGAAATAATATGAGCATTGTGCTGCAGCTAACAGAGAGGTATTTTTATGGCATGATGGCATGAAAGAGAGGGTGTGTGGCGTTGTGTCCTTCAGCTGGCACAGTGAGGTGCTTGCTTGGACAGCATAAAGCATACTGAGCCAGACCTGGGGCTGTTGTTCATGCTGGGCAGAAGAAATCTGCATTACTATTAAGTATGTGAAAACTAGGCCTGACTCAGGAGATCTGAGGCAAGTGTGAGGAGTCTCTGGAGAGTACTCAGAGAATGTGTTACATATAGTGCTTATTCCTATGTCTTTCCTTAAGCATCTGCTTTGGGCTGCTGTCAGAGGACACCATAGTGTGCTATAATGACTTTCAGTGTGCTCCTACACAGTCTGCATTCTGTTACTGCATTCTGGCTGATGTTTCTGGAATGAATTATTCTCTGAGTCGCTCCTGGACTTTGTCTTGATGAGATTCAGTTGGAACTGTTCAAAAAAACAAAAGACAGGGAGTGAGCTGGCAGTTGAGTAGGGTCCAGTGCACAGGCTGTCTTCCTGTGCCCCTTTTACGTCTGGGTGTAAATGTACCCTCTAGGAATACCTGCACATATTGCAGATTCCTGCAGCATAAGCTGGTAGAAGACACTGATCAGTTAAGTACCCTTCTTAAACTAATCATGTCTAATAGATTCTTAAATTAATATTTCATGGCTTGTAAAGATGCACTTTATTGTCTTTATGGTATTATTTAATTAAGAAGTCTCTTGAAATAATACATGTTAGGGTAGAGTGCCTGATTATTCCTATGAAAAATGTTGAGAACCTAAGGCATCTAGAGACAGAATTTTGTCTCAGTGATGTTACCAGCAAGGACAGGCATTTTATCTTTGAGTTACTAATAGTTTTAAATTTAATTGTAACCACACATGAAACAGTGGCAAAAGAAAACTGGAAAAATAAATCTATTTAAAAGATAGATAGCATGACTAATTTTGAGTGAACTGTTCAGGAGTTATTCAGATGTGAGTGTCACTGGAACTCTTTTAATTTCAGTGTATTTTGGAGTGGTTCAATCAAGTAAAGAAGTTTAATCTTTTCAAGATTTTAACTAGATCTGCTTTTAAGCAGACTCTTTCAATGGTTTGTTGTGAATAGAGATGGGCTTATTAATTGACAGGTTTTCTCTAGCCTACCTATATAATGCTGAAAATTTTTAGTAGATTCAATGTTTATATCACACCATTGTCCTTCCAGAGATTTTTCTTGTGACTTTTTGCAAGAGAACAATTACTATTCCTCCCAAATTTAAAAAGTTTTCTCTCGTTTTGTGCTTTTTCACTTCTTCACAGTCTGCATGTCCACACAGACTCTATGTCTGCTTTGGGTGCTATCAGCCCACTTGATAATGCATTGTCTGAAAGATTTGTTGTTATTGTTACTGTTTTTGATGGCAAAGAGACTTTAGAGCAGACCAAAATTTACAACTTGTGCATTATTATAATGTAGGTTGGGTAAGAGAGAAAGTGAGGTCGAGGTATCATGATGTAGAGATTTTGCAGGACAGTCAGGTTCACACACACAAGATATTTAACTGGTGCTGTTGTTCAAGCCATATGGAGAATTTTGTTTTCAATGCTTCCAGCTGCTCACTGATATAATGCCCAGCTTTTACACTAAAGTGTGATGTTAATTTCATATGGTTAAAAAAACTAGACTAGCTCTTAAGCTTCTAAATGTTTCTTCAGGTCTTGTGTAGAAGCAGCAAATGCCACCTGAGAAAAGGGTGTTTTGATTTATTAAGTCTAGCTGGGTACATGTCACACCATCTGTGTGAGCACAGTACCTGTTTACTGACTTTGGCATCCCTCTGTCACAATAGCTCTGTTTATGTAACTTTACCTGTATTTTCACTTTAAGGTGTTTTCAGTGTCATCTGATCAGATTTACAGTTCTGTTAGGAGATTCACTGGTGTACACTGGAGTTCATTAGTTCTGCAGGAAGACTTTCATATTGGTAACTCTTAAAGTAACTTGTCATTGAATGAGGCTACTATTCTATTGTTTTCTGAATCACTAGAGAAAGAGTGCACTTGAAGCACATAATTGCTGCCTGGGGAGCAAGATTTTTTTGAGACCTTCCCATGTATGCTTTTATGTTTTCATTCTGAATAGCAAGGACATTATTGCATATAGAGGTCTACTGGTTTAGAATAATAATGTGAAAAAGCAAAAAAAGTTGTGGTTAGCAAAACACTGTCATTATATTGTACAAAGGAATATTTCAATTATGAACACATTAACCTTGTTCAGATGTTTTGTTACTGACAGACTCATGGGCAAGTTAAGTCGTCTGCATGTACTGGCTTGTGATTTCCAGTTGTGCAACTGTCTAAGAAACTGTCATAGCTCTGTTTAGTAAGAATTATGCTTTTCTATACATTAATTATGGTGTCTAGTTAGTTGACATGTGTCTGTTTTAAACAGTGGTTTTAGTGAAGAAGTCCTGTATCATACCTCAGGCACTGCCCCGACCACACCAGCAAGTCCTTTGCTGATTAATGCTGGAGTTACTTGGTTATCCCTACAGTGGACAAAACCCTCAGGAACACCATCAGATGAAGGAATCTCCTATATATTAGAGATGGAGGATGAGAACTCAGTAAGTTTAGAATACTTACTCTCAATATTTAAAAAGACTATAACGTATGTTTGATACATTATCCTTTTAAGTGTAGCAATGATTACTTTTGCTAGAATACTCTACAAGGCACGTTATTTTCCAAGCCACATAGTGCTCTCCTTTTTATTGTGACAGTAATTACTGTTATTAAGCCTCAACCCTGCAAGGACTTTTCAATTGTTTTTAATCTGTGAACTTGCTTGTGAGAGTTAAGCCTTACAAGAGCCAGAGCAACGTAAATGCATCATGAAGTGTGGTCCCTCTAGCTGTCATTTCTACCAAACCACTTTTGTTTTAAAGTGTTCTTCCCTTTGAAAATGGTAGGTATAACTTCTGTTGATGCTTTATGGGTGCTTCTGTTTATGGTTTTCTTTACTGATCTTTTCTCCTCTTCTGATTAGAGAATAGTTAATTGATTCCTGTGTTTATTTAATGAAGGTGTACTTATTGCTTTCTCAGAGGAACCTAACAGTTACAGTTATTCATTACTGAAACAGTAATTTATTTGTATGAAGTATGTTACATATTATGGTCTGCAAATGCAATGTTTATGTAATCCTATTTAATTCTGCAGGGATATGGTTTCAAGCCAAAATATGATGGTGATGATCTTACCTACACAGTGAAGAATTTGAGGCGTAGTACAAAATACAAATTTAGGGTAAGATTTCCTCATATATTTGGAGTTTGGGGTGGGGTTTTTTTGTGCCAGAGTAGCTTGAGACTGACTCAGAAGTGGGGAGGGCCTTTTTTAAGGAAAACCAAATTTGACACCAATTTCTTACAATTTTAGTGCCTTAAAACTGATCCCCTAGGGATCTCTATAGGGGCCCCATGCTGTTCATCTTCTCAAATGATGATGAGATTGAAAGCACCATCACCAAGTTTGCTGGTGACCAAACTCAGTGGTGATACGAACACACCAGAAAGGAGAGCTGGAAAGGCTAGGAGAGTGGGCTATAAAGAACAGTATGAAGTTTAACAAAGTCAAGTCTCAAGTCCTGCACCTGGGTCAGAATAACCAAGGAGTCCAGTATAGTCTAGGAGCAGTCTTGGTGAAAGGGACCTGATGATCCTGGTAGACAAATTAAGTATGAAAAGCGCAACGCTGCAGCAACAGAGGCAAATTGGATCCTGGGCTGCATCTGCCATGGGCATTACCAGTGAAGATGAGAGATGTGAACGTCCCAACTTTGTTCAGCTCTTGTCAGGCCACACCTGGAGTACTGTGTCCAGTTCTGATCCCCACAATTCAAAAAAGACAGACTGGAGAAGGTCTAAAGGAAGGCCACAAGGAGAGAGAACATGCCCTTTAAGGAAAGCCTAAAATAGTTAGATTTTTTTCTCCCTGGAGAAGGGTCGGGGGATCTCATCACAGTTTTCAGTACTTAAAGGATGGCCACAGAGAAGGGAGGCTTTCTCTTCACAAGGAACCACACAAAGAGGACAAGGGGCAGTAGGTACAAGTTCCACTGGCAGAGGTTTCATCTTGGTGTAAGAAATTTATCACAGTAAGAACAGTCAGTCACTAGAGCAACCTCCCCAGACCTGCGGTGGAGTCCCCATCACTGGGTGCTTTCAAGGCAGAGTACTAGGTAATGTCATCTCCGCTTGCTTTTCCATGAAGGGTGGGACCAAATGATCTTTCAGGTCCCTTTCAACCTGGGCTGTTCTAAATCACACTTGAATAGTTGCTTGGATTTTGGAAGAAAGCTAAAGGCATATTCTAGAGTATGAAGGAGAGTCAGAATAATGTCATCTCTACCTAACAAGGGAAAAAATGCTGATAGTTGTCTTACATACACCTACAATAATAGTTGGTAAGGAAGAATTGGGAGCTGCTGAAGAACAGCATCTTTTTGCAGTATGAAAGGTAGTGGTTTAAGGGTTGGTTGGGTAGTCTGAGTTAACACAAAACCCCTGTAGGTACTCCTTTTCAAATGATAGGAGATATTTTGCAATTTTGAATACGATTACTTTTTTAAGCAGAAAAGGCTATGATGGGGATTAATCTTACTGTATCAATACTTGGAGGGTTTTTACATAATTTAAAATATACCAAATATACCATCTATTCCAAGGGCTGTACCAAACTATGACTGTTAAAGCCACACTCTAAAGAACAGCTAATAACCTTGAAGCGAGCTTTCGCTGGACTCGGGCATCTTTGAAAGAAATCCTATGTGTTAATCATACACGTTGCTAGTAAATATATAGTTAACATAAACATCCTAATTTTCTCATTAATTGAAAAAATGTATGTTTATACCTTATTTTTTTACAAAACAGTAAACAGAAGCCTCTGTTCACTCATTCACAGGGCATAAAGGAGAAAGAAATGTTGTGTTAATCAGGTCTTTAATTTTTATTATAGAGGGGAAAGACTTAATTAGTAGTAATATTCCTTAAGGCTTTTGAAAGAAGCTTTATAACCATTGGAAACCTTATTATAATACGTAAATGCTAACTGTGCCTGTTTAACTTCATTTGTAAGAGCACAAAGACAACCAGATGATTGTTAATCTTGTAAACTCTATCGGGAGACTTAATGTCTGAGAGACATGTTAGTTCACATTTCCTTTTCTCAATCTGTGGTAACATTACTGCTGTTGTTTTGATTCTGTTCATTTTTAAATCTAAAAGCCAAAACCAGTCTTTTTAGGTTGTTGAGCTTTTTGCCAGGCACAAATGGAAATATGTAGTCAACTAACTGCAGGCACAACTAGAACGTGAATAGCAGCAATTTGTTTTCCTACGATCACAGAAACGTCTAGGTTGGAGGGACTTTCGGGGTTCATCTGGGTCAAACTTGTGCAGAAAGCAAGGCCTAGTGTTAGGTAGTTCATCCCTGTCTTAGCCCTGTTGAGCTGAGACTTCAGGCTCCCAGCAAGGGAGATATGACCACTTCTCTCATCAGCCTGTTCTCATGGTGATTAATTTATTTTCTCATATGCAGCTAGAATTTTCCCTAATGCACTTTGTGCCTATTGTCTTCTGTCCTGTCATCACACATCCTCATGAAGATGGTATCTTTCTCTCCTCTGTAACTGCCTTTTAGGTATTGGAAGGCTGTGATTAGATTCCCCCAATTAAACTTCTTTTACCTTAGGCAGAATAAACCCAAGTTCTGTGTCCAACCATTTAATCATTTCACTGGCTGTCTTCTGGATTCTCCAGTTTTCCAGTGTCTCTCTTCAAATGGAAGGATCAAAACTGGACACGATAGTCCAAGTGTGGCTTAAAGAGGTGTAATTGCATCCCTTGTTCTACACAATTCTTGCTGATGCAGCCCATGAAACAATCTGCCTTTGCTCCTACCAGGTTGCTTTGCTGATTTGTTTGGCTTGCTCTCCACCAGAATCCCAAGGTCCTTCTCAGCAGTGCTGAAAAAAGTTGACTAGCCAGTCAGACTGCAGGCTGTGCTGCTGCTGGAATTATTCCATCCCAGTGGGAAGACTTTACCTCTGTCAAAGCTCATACAAAGCTCATGCACTTTTCCAGCCTGTCAGAGCCTGTTTGGTGGCTCTTACTTCCAGCATAGCGCTCTCTGCTCCTAGTTTGGTGTCATGTGCAAACCTGGGGAGGGTGCATGCACTCCTGGCATCCAGATCACTTCTAAAGATATTGAATAATGTCTAACATTGTATTGCCTGCTGAGAAAATCCACTCATGAGCAGCTGCTAATTTTCCTTTGAGCCATTAACCACCACCATTTGAGTCTGGCATTCTCTCAGGTTTTCCACACCCTCTTGCGGTCCATCTGCTCTGTTCATAACTTACCAGCTTGTCTACATGGATATTGTGGGAGACCATGTCAAACTAAAATCAGGGTCGGTGATGTGCACAGCTTTTCCCCTCATCTATTGAACAAGCTGTTCTACTTGCACAAAGGCACTCGGGTTGGTCAAACATGATTTACTCTTGGTAATCACCTTCTTGTCCTTCATGTGGCTATAAAGAACTTCCATGACAACCTCTGCCCCAATTTTCCCAGGCACTGAAGAGTTTATATCAGCTTTGCTGTTGTTAATACAGTTTGCCCATATAAATAGATTTATACCTCTGAATCTGTTTCCTTAAAAGAAAGTAGCAAGAGACCTCTGCTTCATTCATCACAATTATTCAGGTTTCTGTAGCAGTTAGTAAAGCATCAGTTTTTGCACTTTACTTAATTACATGAAAACATTTTTACCTCAATGGGAAAGGAATTGCAACTAGAATTTAATGCTTCCAAGTGGAAGCTGAAAAGCGATGTCTTTGCAATATATCTTTTTCATCACCTTTTCTTTCCATGCTTTTACAAAGGCTGTTTCTCACACATTAAGTGATTGATAAATTGTGCAACTCTGATTAAAGAGAGTTGTTCTTAGACCTGTGTCATTTCTGACTATCTTAAATGGTTTTAAAAAAACCCAAGTGTGGTGGTTTGACCCTGGCTGGAGTCCAGATAGCCACCAAAACTGCTCTATCACTACCCTTTTCAGCTGGACAGGGAAGAGGATATATATTGAGAGGCTTAGGAGTTGAGATAAGGGCAGGGAGAGATCATTCCGCAATCAGTGGCATGGGCAAAACAGACTCAGCACAGAATAAAGGAAAGAAACTCTATAATTTATTATACTGCACTACACACCCAGTGACACCAGAGTCGGGTGATGAGAAGTGCAACCAGATCTTAAAGCACCTCCCCCCACCCCTGCCTTCTTAGCAGACTTCACTTCAGTCATGATTTCGCTTCCTTCTCCCCCTTGTTGTGGCATGGGGAGGGCCAGGGAATGGGGGAATGGGGGTTTCAGTCAGTTCCTCACAAGTTGTTTTCCTTCTTGGCTGGTGGGGGGACATTCCTCACACTCTTCCCCTGCTCCAATGTGGGGTCCCACCCACAGGAGACAGTCCTCCATAAACTTCTCCAACATGAGTCCTTTCCCACAGGGCTTCACTCTTCACCAGCTGCCCCAGCGTGGGTCATTCCTATGGGGTGCAGTCATAAATCATAGAAAGTCTCTCAGGTCACAAGCCCCATCCCAGCAAACCTGCTCCATCGTGAGTCTCTCTTGCTCATCTCTGTCTCTGTCTCTCTCCACGGGCTGCAAGTGCTGGCAGAGGCTCCAACGCAGGTGACAGCATATCCTGTGTGTCTCCACCTGCTCCAGCGTTGGGGCCTCTCCACAGGCTGCAGGTGAGGTCTCGGCCTTTTCCGTGGGCTGCGGGAGGATACCCACTCCACCATGGGTTTCTCCACAGGCTGCAGGGGCATCTTTCTCTTCAGCACCTGGGGCGTCTTCTCCTCCCCTTCACTGACCTTGGTGCCTGCAGCGTTTCTTACATCTTCTCACTCTCTGGTGTCAAAAAGCAGCTGCTCGTGGTTTTTTACTTCTTAAATGTGATTCCCTGAGATGCTGTGACCATCACGGATGAGCTCGGCCTTGGTCAGCAACGACTCTGGCCTTGAGCCAGCTGCTGTTTACTGTCAGGCCTAGGGGAAGTGTCTAGCTGCTTCTTGCAGATACCACCCCTAGAGCATCCCCTCCTCCACCAGAACCCAACCATGCAAAACTACAACTCCAAGTTTTCAGATATTTGACTTGAAATCAAGAGGCTTGTGCTATATTGAGCAGCATGGATTTCACTAATGGCACTGAGATTTTTATGTTCTGCCTTTTACAGTCAGGCAACTCTTAGGTTTCCTAAGTAGAACCCTAACTTTATGCGACAACAATTGAAATTTGAGAGTGATGGAGGGTTGATTTGTGAAATACTATTGTAATTTTTTTCATGTTCAGAGGGGTTTTTTAAGGATTTTTTTTTCTCAAAATTTGTAGGAATTTTTAATTTCAGTATAGTGATTGTTTAACTATGGGTCTACCAAAAAAGTAAAATGAAGGTATTTAATAGCTTTAGTTACTTACTATGTACTATCTGTCTAAACATACATACAAATTAATTTGACCTTTCCATTAGCAGTGAATATCATACTACGGCCAGTGCATCCATTCTATTTATAATATTTTTTTAATATATATTTGCAGGTCATTGCATATAACTCAGAAGGGAAAAGCAGTCCAAGTGAGACAGTAGAATATATTACTTGTCCAGACAAACCTGGAGTACCTTCAAAACCCACAGTGAAAGGAAAAATACATGCACAGAGTTTTAAAATAATCTGGGGTAAGATTGTTATCCAGTTCTGTTTAGAGAATGTCTTGTGTATTTTATAGATATAGGATGGCAGTATAGTAGTGCAATTATGTGGGAAGAATAATATACAAATTGTAATCGGGACTGTTGTTCCAGGAGACCACAATAATGAAAAAACAGTAACGTTAATTTGTGTACCAAGGACTTCTTAAAGTTGTTTCTCTGGCACAAAAGGTAGATGCCATGAAATTCTGGATTTTTATCAAAAGAGCCAACTTCAACCTGTCTTCAGTGTTTTGTTTTGATAGGTAAATGTTTTTATTTGCTAAGGAAGTTGAGAAACTTTTCCTCAGGGTCATGGGTTTTTAGCCTTATTCTGTGAAGTAGGAGAAGATGAGATGGTACTGTGTGAGGCAGAAAATCAAACAGTAAAAGGTTTTATTTATTGTCACAGGTGATTTAACTTCTTACCTATTTCTCTCTAATAGTGTGTTTGATTGTATTGCATTCATAATAAGGTTACTTGTAGAGCCTAGGTAATACTCAGCGAGTCTAGTCTTCCATCTTTTCAGAGTGCTTTGCTACATCAAAGCCTGATACATGGTCTTTTATGGATGATATGTAATGTAAGAAGTTGTTAGAAATACATAATTTGTAAATTGAAAACTACCTAAAATATCCAATTAAATATAAAAACTTTAACAGTCATTATTTTAACCATAACGCTCTCTCTTTTTTAATAAGTGATAATTAATGTGATCATTTTATTTTTCATTTGGAGTCATTTGTTACCTTCCAACCAAAAAACTACTGCATGCCTTATAATACATCTCATTTTATTTAGCAGGTGTGATATGATACATAACCCTTGCCTAAGAGCCAACACCATTTCATCCAGAGCATATATAATGTAATGTTATGGCAGCAGTGCCCTTCTGTGTTGAAATATCATCCTGTTTTATATTTGTCCAAAATGTTGGGTTTTCTCCACATTGTTCTCTAAGTGAGCTCTGAGAAAGTCTGTGAGAGAGCAGTAGGATTATGTATCAAAGAGCTCTGTAGGTTTGTCTTGTATGTGAATATTGTACCAGAGAGAATTGTGCACTCAATTTGCAGTGATGTTTTAAGAGAGTTAAAGTTTCATTGTAAAGCTCCTGACTTCTGTTTTCTCCCAAAATACTTAGGGTTTTGAAATCCTGTCCTTAAATAATTTTGAAATATTCTTACATGCAAATTAGTATGGTGATATTTTCCTATCTGCAGTCCGAATTACAGGACCGTTAGGATCTATGTCTCTGAAACCATGATCAGGCAGCCTTCCACAGCGCTTCAGACTGAAATGTTTGCTGTGGCATCTCCCAGGTGCCCGATTCACTTGTCACTCTTCATCTGTAGAGTATACAGTAGGGTTGTGAGCTGGCAGCTTCGCATAGTGGAGAATTGGAGTGATTTGCAGCTGTCCTAGAGTGCTGTAGCTAAGTAGGATGCTCCTTCTCTAAGTAAGCACCTTTTTCCAGTCAGCTGTTAATTTTGCCTTTTGTAAATTCTCCCCAAAAGCTACAAAACCCTTTACCTGACTTAGTGGGAATGTTGCTGTTTTTTATAGATCCCCCAAAAGACAATGGAGGAGCAGCAATAAACACATACGTTGTGGAAATGTCTGAAGGCTTAAATGGTGAGTATTAGGAGAATATGTTGGCATTCAGCTGTGTTGTTTTTTCTGTGTGTGTGTGCCTGTGGGAAGAGTAACATGCATATTAGGCCAGGGAAAGTTATTGCAAGGGACTGCCATTAAAAAAGTAGGAACATTGCTGTTTGTAAACAAGAGGTTCTTTTTCTTTGGCTTAGAAAGAAGATGCCACAAAAGTCTTACGTTGAAAGAGATGCTGATGCTGATGTTTAACTTATTAATGAGGTGTGTTCTCTTTTAGAAATGAAATTACACATTTCAGACGTTTTAGGGCAGGAAGACAGAGCCAAGTACCATTGTTGGATGTGGGACAGCTGAAAGAAAAGCCTAGTGCTCCATTTATCGCTATTAGAGAAGAAGGGTGATGCACTTGGGATAACTTCCTGCTGTGTGTTTGCTTTTCTGTCCTGTCAGACAGAGGGGAAGTTAACAGTATTTCTAAACTGGACATAAAGCTATCCAGCTAAATTATTTTAAAATCTGGATCTTTTAAGTAACCTTATTAAATTCAGAAACACATACTGAGAATGAAAGTTCATACTTCCTCAGTGCTGTGTCCGATTAAGACAGTGGTCCCTGGATTCTAATAGCAGCCCTGCCAGGGGTCTCAGCTGTTGTCCTTTTGATGCTTAGTCTGTCACTTTCCTTTCTCCATCACATGTTGGAATTAATTCACTTTTTGAATGATTTCCCTGAGCCTTTAGATTTAGAGAGTGATGAATTATGTTTCATTGCCAGTGCTCTAAATGCTATGATGTATTGAGTTGTTGGAGATGTAATTAAAAGTCCCCAGGTTTCCTGCTTAAACTCTTGTACAGAGAGAGAGAGAGTGCTAAAGAGTTTCTGAGTTAAGAATCTGACTGAATAGCACAGCACAAAGTCAGTATTTCAGATGGTGCTGGGCTATTCCAGAGCGCAGGAACAGGCTTCCTCAATTGTAAACTGTAGTTACAGGCTGCAGAAAGAATGGGGTTTTTCCATGGAAAATTTTGTGTTTGGATCTTTCCTCTTTATTTGGTTACGAAGTTTGAAGGTGCTTGCTGGCCCAGTAGGAACTACTTCATTGATTCTTCTAGTTAATGTGAATACCAGTTAAGGAAGATATTTCACTTCAGCTGATCGATACAGATTTACTGAGGAAACAATCTGGGAAATGATTCAGTCTCTTTCCAGGAAACTCAAAGCAAGGCTTAAATTTTGTTGATAAACATCAGGCACACACTTAATTAGTGACGCTAGGATACTTGCTGTGGCTGGTACTGAAGAGTGGCAGATTTCACCTTGGTTCATTGCACGCTTCCTCCTAACCTTTCAGGAAACAAATGGGACACGATATACAGCGGAGCTGCTCGGGAGCACGTGTGCGACCGACTGAATCCTGGCTGTTCCTATCGCTTACGTGTGTCCTGCGTTGGGGAAGGAGGACAAAGCACGGTAATACCAGCTAATATTTTTATTAAATAAAATTTCCCTCTTTTTAAGAAAATCTGGTCCCTTAGTTAATAAGGAAATACTGTACAGAAGTGCCTAACCAAATAGCCATAGTGTGTACCTCAGAAGTTCCTGCAGTAATGCAATGTTTCGAGTTTCTGCTCATTTCATAGAGAAATTAAATGTGAATATGGTTTTTTATACTATATTTGGCTTAAAGTGATTTGTCTTATTTACAAAACCAGACACTGTGTTTCCTGTGCGATATGTTGACAGAATGTCTTTTCTTAAGGCCTAACCCAAGACAACGGTGTAAATTTAATGTTTCCCATGTGGTTAGTGGAGTACCCTGTCTGAGCGGCTGAGCCAGCCCAGCAGACAAGGGGGAAACATTTCCTCAGGCTATACAGGGATGCTCTCCACAGTCTCTTCCCATGCTGTCTCAGCCGCAACCAAAATGTTTATGCTGCCCTGCCTTTCTGTATTCACAGTTTGGTGTGCCATACAATTCTCCCTTGTATGGCACCTTACACAGGCACCCACTTGCACCCTCACTTCTGTGTAGTTCAGCCTGCTGAGCCAAAGCGCCATGCTGTATTCTTCTCCCTTCCTCCCAGCAGCAAGTGTAACAAAGCCAACCGTCACTCTCTCCACATTTCCAACAGGGCTTTGCTGTCCAGCTGATCTCCTGGAAAATCTTAAGGCCTTGCATTCTTGGTGTTTGCATTTCTTCCCCAGTCCCCCTTTATGAAGTTCATGTGTTCTTCCTCCACATAGAAGGCTTCTGCAAAGATAGCCTTGCCCACCTCCATCTTGTCTTAAGAATAAATCTGGACTCCATCAGTGCTGGCTGAGCTGCAGTGCTTTCCCTCTTACCATAGCTGAGCCAGCTGTTGTCCCAGGATGGGGGAAGGCAGTATACTTCCCAGTCACCTAACCACAAGTGTACGTATGTCTTTGGAGTCTTTTGCTCTGCCAAACTCCTTCCCTACGACCCAGCTCCATTAGTTTAGAATATTTGAGTACCAAAAAGAACATAACTTTGAGAAAGTCCTGGTACTTTCTGAAGGTGTCAGAAATCAGCAGAAGAACAGTAAGGAAAGATGTAACAAAACTTCTCTGTAGATTGTCATGGACATATGCCTCCTGAGAAAAATTCTGCTTTTTAAGTAGCATCTGTTGTTCAATGCAACAGTACATTTCAAAGGAACTGAAAAGCAGCAGAACTTCCAGTCTACTTGTTCTGGAACACACGTAGAGAGCAGTTGTGAAATGAGACTCCAAGATGCATCTGTCTTGTGAAGTAAAAGGCTTACCAACTTCAGTTTGTTCTGAATCGCGCTGAAGCTAATAACCCCGCCTTGTCTCTGACTCATTCCTGCCTGCATCCAGAATAGTCAAGGCCATCTGCTGTGTGTTGGTACACTATTTTTGCACACACTTCAAATCAGAGGCAGAAACTTGTCACACATTAAGGATTAGTAAGCAATGAAAAAATTGAAAAGTCTTTATTTTTTTAAATCTCTTCTGATTGACCTTTCTGCCCAGTTTTGCTTTCTGGGTGGTTCTTGCACAAAAAATGTACAAGCCTTAGAATAAGGTTTTAAAAATCATTGGTGGAAAAGAGAATGAGTTTACTTTGCACAAGCCATATTTCAAGCATCCATACCTGGTTTGTACTGATACTTAAATACTATTTTTAATTCTACCCCTTGCGTGCGTACCGAACCACAAAAGCAAAAGTTAATTTTGCACATTATGTGATCACTGTAACATGTTTTTGTGATGGAAAGGCACTTGACTGCAGGGTTTTAAAAATGAAAAATAAAGAGTAATTTAAACCCACATGCAGATTCAATACGTCACTACTGCAGGTTTCGTGGGTATGATAACGTAAATGCACTATTGCTGTTTAGAAGTACAACTACACTTATCACAACCACAATTGATTCACAGAATACACTGCTACCAACACAACAATCACAGAATGCAGTATTACTGCCCACAACAGAGTCACTATTACCATCCACAGGCAATTCACAAGGTTCAATATTACAACCCCAGCAGATTCACACTACTCACTACCACAAGTGCACTGAACACTACACATGTGTTAGTTAATCACCCGAGACTACAAACCTAGAACATGTTAAATACTCACCCATCTCTCCAGGTAAGAGTTCTCAGTACATTACCTTAGCCAGCATCCTGGCCAAGGGGGAAGAGTCTCCTGGTAGAGTTGGAGAAGCGACTCCCCCATCTCAGACTAAATCCAAGGGTTTACAATTTATTTTATGTCTGATGTACGTTGACAGTGGGCAGGACTGTGTAGAGTGGACAATACCACCTTCTATGTTTGTCATTAGCAGTGTTTCCCCTTCTCTTATGCCCTGTTGCGTATCTTTGCACTGTCTGGGCCCATTGAAGCCAAATGGGGACCCTCTGTCTTCCCTTTATCACAGAATCACATAATCTTAGGGGTTGGAAGGGACCTCAAGAGATCATCGGGTCCAACCCCCCTGCCAAAGCAGCTCCCTATCTCATATTACATAGATAGGCGTCCAGACGAGACTTGAATATCTCCAGAGGAGACTCCACCACCTCCCTGGGCAGCCTATTCCACTGCTCCGTCACCCTCACTGGGAAAAAGTTCTTCCACATGTTGGTGCGGAACTTCCTGTGCTCCAGCTTACAGCCATTGCCCCTTGTCCTGTCCCCACAGACCACTGAAACGGGGCTGGCCAATTCCCCCTGCAACCCATGTCTAAGGTATTTGTAAACACTAATTAGGTCCCCCCTCAGTCTTCTTTTTTCCAGGCTGAACAGACCCAGCTCACTTAGCCTTTCCTCATAGGGGAGATGTTCCAGACCCCTAATCAACTTTGTCGCCCTTCTCTGGACTCTCTCCAGAAGGTCCCTGTCCTTTTTATACCAGGGAGCCCAGAACTGGACACAGTACTCCAGGTGGGGCCTGACCAACGCAGAGTAGAGGGGGAGGATCACTTCCTTTGACCTGCTGGACACACTCTTCCTGATGCATCCCAGGATCCCATTGGCTCTCTTGGCCACAAGGGCACACTGCTGGCTCATAGCCAACCTGTCATCAACCAGGACCCCCAGGTCCTTCTCCACAGAGCTCTTTTCCAACAGGTCATCCCCCAGCCTGTACTGATCCAATTGGTTATTCCTCCCCAGGTGCAAGACTTTACACTTGCTTTTGTTGAATTTCATCTGGTTTCTCCCTGCCCAGCTCTCCAGCCTGTCCAGGTCTCTGGATGGCAGCACAGTGTTCCTGCGTGTCAGCCACCCCTCCCAGCTTTGTATCATCAGCACTTGCTGAGGGTGGATGCTATTCCCTCATCAAGGTCGTCAATGAAGATATTAAACAGGACTGGACCCAACACCGAGCCCTGGGGAACACCACTAGTCACAGGCCTTCTTTATGTTACTGCTAGGCCGCTGAATAGTGGTTTGATTGGGACTCAGGGCACTTTGTTTGTTGAAGGAATTCCAAAGCTCAACCCAGGTTTCAGTTCATTGAATTATGCAGCACTGCCCATTTAGTCGTTGTTGTTTTACCAAACAACTCAATTCTGAGCTATCTACACAGCTCCCTGTGGGTTGTCTCTGCTGAGATGGGGCCTCAAGGCTGAGTCGCTGGGCTAGACGTTGCTGAAACCTGATTGTGGACCTGAGTCAGACAATGCTTACTGTTTTATATAGGTATTATGAGAAATACATACCTGAACACCCTAGCATCTACGTGTATTTGAAGTTAGAGTTCAAAAAATGGAAGCCCCTGCTTCTGACTCAAGTATTTGCCTTTACTTAAGGCATCATTGAAAGTGCTTGTTTTGGCCTAGATGACCTCATTAATCCATCTTTCCTTTGTAGGCATCTGATTCTTTACTGGTGCAGACACCAGCGGTGGTTCCTGGCCCATGCCAGCCTCCCAGGCTACAGGGTAGACCAAGAGCAAGAGAAATTCAGCTGCGCTGGGGTAATTCTTTTACAACTTTTACTGAGTGTAAGAGATCCAAATGTGTTACAAGTTAAAATTTAATAAGATTTTCTTTCTTTCTCATTTCAGGACCACCTCAGGTAGACGGTGGTTCACCCATTACCTGTTATGGCCTGGAAATGTTTCAGACAGAAACTGATGAGCACAGAGAGGTGTACCAAGGCTCTGATGTTGAATGCACAGTCAGCAGCCTTCTTCCAGGAAGGGTGTACAACTTCAGACTGCGAGCAGCTAACAAGGCTGGGGTAAGCAAACAGCGTGAAGTGCAATGAGTTCCAGAGACTGCCTTCAATATTAAGGATCTACTCTTTTAAGAAACATTTAACAGCAGTTTTAAAACGAGGATTTCCTAATGTCGAGTCACTTGATTCACATAGCTTATTGTTGTATGGGAAGAGACAGTTAAACATCTGTTTATGATAAAGGGGGGTTTAGATGCGTGTTAGATGAAGGGAAGAGACAATATGCTGTATATGTGAATAATAGAGAAGTGGTTAGGAAAATGCTAAGTACTTTATCAGAGCATTGTTGCAACGTTAATACCTCTTGTGAAGAAAGCTAGTAAGTTATTTTCTGTGTACAGTTTTGTAAATTGATTGACCTTTATTTTTACAGCTGTTGGTGTCCTAATTAGTGTTTCATGACTTTATATTTAATTTAACCTCTGCGTAGACATTCTGTCAGATACAAAAATATTTTCTCTGTTTGGAGTATTAAATATATCTCAGCCAATTGTTATGGTAGAATTAGCTTTATTTAATTATGTATCCGAAGTCCTGATTTAAAGGCAGAGAATCAGGGCTGCTTGCGTTAGTTTTATGAAGAGAACCTTATTGAACAATCGGAACCAATTGACACTCTGGAGGTATCTGCAGCTTAAGGCTTTAAAGCTCTGGACAAACTTTATGTCTTTTTTTTTAATCATTTGTTTCTTCTAGATAGAAATAGGCAGTTAGAAATTGTGATATGTTACAGTGCAGTTATCATGTAACTTAAAAATAAGGATTTGGATAGCACATTCTCATTTTGCCCAGCGTTTGAAGTGTCAAATTTATTCTGATTGCATTTGCTATGAGGAGAAGTGTCTTGCAGCTGTTCTGGAAGATAGTCAGGTACTGAAATAAATCCTGAATGCACAGTCCATGGAGATTTGTTTTACCAGCAATATAACGTTTAAGGCTGCTCTCATAAGTCCCTACTATGGTAAACTCTTACATAAAATGTGGCAACTTTATTTTTACAAATTAGTTGTGTCAATTCCCTTTTTAATAGTTTGGACCTTATTCGGAAAAATGTGAAATAACTACAGCACCTGGACCACCAGATCAGTGCAAGCCCCCCCAGGTGGCATGCAGATCTTCAGCATGTGCTCAGGTGTCGTGGGAGGTAAGAATGCCATCTTACACTTATCTTAACATAACTGTCCTCTAGGTTTTTAAGTTCAGCTTTAAAAGCTTGAGACAGTATTCTAATCGCATTTTTAAACAGCTACCTGATTATCCAGAACTGGGTGGGTAGAGCCGTATAGTCATTCAACATACCATGGTATGACATCTCCAGTTCTCAGCCTGCAGGTACTTGAGACCTGACTTTGTTCTGTTGTTTAACAGTTTCACCACAACTGCTGCACTGCATTTCTGAGTGATGCAGGCTCTTCTTAAAAATTTTTTCTTTAATGTAGTTATCTTTCCTCAGAGCGAATATATCCACATAATACAATAGATTATTGTGCATTTGCTGGCTTTATAAGCTGATTTAATTTTATATAATCATATCAGTAATAATGTAGCAAAAACCTTACAGACTTCCTATAAACCCATAGTATTTAGATATCTGGTTAAAAAACGCCAAAGATAAAAATTAAGCTGGTAAAAAGGAAGATTCTATCTGTGAATACTATTTAAACGCAGCTTTTCAGTGCCTTGAGATGGAGTGAAGCATCTGAGTTACAGAATGGTAAGGAAAAAATGGCTAAATGATCTCTGTATTTAAGCAGTTGAAATCAAAATTGCTTTCTGTAGTCTCTGCAACAGTGAACAGTGGGTTTAAACTATGGGTGACACAAGGCTAGCAATGCATTCTGACTTACTGCTGTTGTACTAGATTAAAAATCAGTGAAGAAATGGGAAGGTAACATTCCTGTGGGGAGAAAAAAAACCAAACCAAACTAACAAACAAAAATGCCAGTATAGTGGTGGTGAGTTTGGTCATGTTCTTTTCAGTCAGTGAATTTGACTTCTAACTATTTGTATCCATTTTAAAGGTTCCAGTGAGTAACGGAGCTGACGTCACGGAGTATCGACTGGAGTGGGGCGGTGTGGAAGGATGCATGCAGATCTCCTACTGTGGACCCGGGCTCAACTGTGAAATGAAAGGGCTTTTGCCTGCCACTATATATTATTGCAGGGTTCAGGTAAAGATGTTAAACTACTGTCAGTGAAACCTGGCCAGGAGGACTGACGCTGCTGTACAAACACGGTGTGCTTTGCGTTTGCAGGCAGTGAATGTTGCAGGTGCCGGCCCTTTCAGTGAAGTCGTGGCATGTATGACTCCAGCCTCCGTACCTGCAGTTGTGACTTGTCTTCGGGGATTAAGTGAAGATGAAGTTGAAAGTCCACACTATTCTCCTTCCACATGCCTTGCTCTAAGCTGGGAAAAACCTTCTGACCATGGATCTGAAATCCTCGGTTACAGCATAGACTTTGGAGATAAGCAGCCAGTAACTGTTGGGAAGGTTCTGAGCTATTTCATAGACGGCTTACAGCCAGACACTACCTACAGGTATGCCATCACACCTACTGGACATCAGGCTCATTCTTCCACAAGAGTAGAGTCTTTCTTTGTTTGTTTCGTTGTTTGTTTTTTTTAATTCTCTACATGACACTCAGGGGAGTATTAGTACATACCCATGGAAGAAAAGGAAGCTTTGTAATGATGGCTGGCAGAGAAGGACCTGAGGGTGTTGATTGACAGCTGGCTGAAAAACTTCTTCACAGAGAGGGTTGTTAGGCATTAGAACAGGCTGCCCAGGGAAGTGGTGGAGTCTCCATCCCTGGAGGTGTTTAAAAGATGGTTAGATATGGTGCTGAGGGGCGTGGTTTAGTAGTGGATGGCAGGTTAGGGTGATGGTTGGACTGTATGATCTAAAGGGTCCCTTCCAACCAAGGCGATTGTGTGATGATCTTCATAAGTAGGTGAGCTGTGCTGGTTTTATTTTCTTTCAGGAACAATATATTTTAGTGTGTTTATTGCTCTAGGTCTGTGGTATCTGTCTGGTTAATGTATCAATTTCACTGAATTCAGATTACAGATTCAGATTAATAACTGTTTTTTGGACTAGATGCTTCATAGGTAGCCTCTAATCCATTTGACAGGATAAAATCCATCCAAGGAAGGACCATGTCTAGTCTTTACTGACTAGATTGGCTGATCTAATGACAGCTCATCACAATTTGCAATGTTTTTCTGCAAAAATAGAGCATGTTTGGGTGGCAGTCAGCTTGAAGAATATCAGTTTTAAAATCTATCAAGCAAATTTAAATCTATTTTGAAGAATTTTAGTTGCTAAAAACATCTCTTACAGGAGAATGTCAGTCCCACTGAGGTCAGATTTTAAGCCCATACTGATTTCAATGTAGTTAGGGTATCATCTGGCTATGGAATTTTCTGCATCATTAAAGATATGCATGCTCTGTGTAAGACTACAATATTTCTGTCTGCCTTACAAGTATTTAACAATAATGCTGGCAATTTGAAGAGCTGTTGCTCTCTGTGTCAACAAACTGAAGAGAGAAGCTTTTATTGCAGAGATGCTTCTGTACTTCTAACCCACAAAAGTGCGTTTATAGAATACTCTGTCAACTCTGTGCAAATAAAACATGTCATATGTTAACCTTAGTTATGTGCTGTAATAAATTAGCATAATGTTAAATATTACTGTAATGAAGGGAGAAATATTTATTCATAAGCCTGCCCACACATTTGTGTTTCGGTATTTTGAAAGTGTGTGGTTGATTGTTTCAGAATTTAATTATTGTGATTATTTTTTTTCCAGTTACCTAGATACTATTTTAGACAAGCAAATGTTAGCCTGCAAAATGAGATTAGACACGCTTTGTTTTCTATGGCTACCTGTGAGATATGTAAAGAGCCTCAGATTTCTCTGTTTTCTGCTTTTTCCTTTTTAGAAATAAATTTATTGGCTACTTCTTTTAATTCTTACTTGTAAACCTAATGCCAGCATTCTTTTCTGTGGAGTATCCACATTAAAAAAAAAAATCCCTGGGTTTTGAGTTCCACAAACCCCTCAGCCATGTGTCCTTTGACTCCTGGTTTCCCCCTCTCCAAGCATACTCAAGATGGCTTGTGTTTTCAGGCACCCAGAGATGTGTTCTTACCAGTGAAAACAGCAAGAGAGCTGGCTGGGCACCATCACTTTCTTTTTACGTGAATCTGATCTATTCCAAGAAGCCCATAAAACCTTCCTGTAGTCATCCCTGAACTCACCTAATACAATAGGCAAAGATACAGAATACGTTAGGTTGGAAGGGACCTTTAAAGGCCACCTAGCCCAAGCCCCTGCAGTAAGCAGGGACACCTTTAACTAGATCATATTGCTCAGAGCTTCATCAAGCCTGACCTTGAATGTCTCCAGGGGTGGGGCCTCCACCACCTTGCTGAGGATTCAGCTTTTTGGGGGTGGTTTTTTTTCACCTTTCCTCGTCTCTTCAACGTGTCTATCAAAAAATTTGGTACAAGGCCTGCAGGGTCAGGAAGATGGACCACTCCTGAAGTAGCAGATAGAGCTTTTGCATCTTTTCACTGATGTGAATGATGCAGATAAGCTAACGTTTTTATTTTGAATCAATCCAACTCCTTCAGCTCTGGCAAGGAAAGTGGCACTCCTGCTTATTTGTGACAGCTTATGAAAGTGTAATACTGATAAAAGTCTTCCTTGTAGAAAGTGCCATCTCTCTGGTACCATTATTCTCTTGACTGTGAATGGTGGAAATGACCAGTTGTTGTTTAGAATCTAATTTCAAGTCCATTTATTCTCTCTTTTCCAAACACTAGAGTACGAATTCAAGCCCTGAACAGTCTTGGAGCGGGTCCTTTCAGCCACACCATAAAACTGAAAACAAAACCTCTCCCCCCGGATCCACCTCGCCTGGAATGTGCTGCCTACAGTTCTCAGACTCTCAAGCTGAAGTGGGGAGAGGGAACTGCAAAAGCTCTAACTGACTCCATTCAGTACCACCTCCAGATGGAGGATAAGAACGGAAGGTTGGTTTTGGCGTCGCTTTAAGCTGCCCTGTGTCGCTGTGGTCTGATGGCAGCAAAGGGCAAAATTCCATATGCTTTGTTGAATTTACAACAGACATAGGAGGTCATCTCGTCTGGCAAGGCAAGAAGGGCTCAGGGATTCCATGCTGGGAAGTACAAGATTAAAAACTTCATTGTTTTTTCTTAATTTGTAGTTCCATGTGAAGCTTTGAATGAAATGTTTTGTACCAGCACACTTCCTCTCGTGTTTGGTTAAGTATTTTGTCAGAGTATCATGTCTGATCAGTCTTGTGGATTTAAGATACTTGATACTGGAAGGGATGAATTCTTTGCTCCCTGTTGTCTTTATATGCAATTATCTTTAGTGGGAAAGAAACTCACATGGCACAAATTATGATTTTTAGGGATCTCTTCTCTCACGTTAAATTGGAGTGTAAGCTGAGATGGTACAGCAGGTACCCTTGCCTGAATGGTAATATGCACAATACTGCTACACTATGCACGGTCTCTGAATCTCTGAGTAACTTCAGCTTGACAGTGAGACAAAATAGATCTGCTAGGTGAAATTGCTCTGCTTTAAGGAGGAATAGGAATTCGACTCTGAACTGGAAAGAAATTCACTGTCATTACCAAAGACTAGATCATGTGCAGGTATAGTCTCTTTTAAATTTTAAAGAAAAGTTGAAGGAGATGATAACCTCTACAGAAAGAGGTAAAGTTGTGCTGTGTCCTGGGGATACCAAAATTGGTACTCAAAGGAAAACTGCCAAGATCAGTTGGTGTAAGAAATATAACATGAAGGAGAGTGGCCAATCTGCAGAGCTCTCAGAATGGGACTTGGTGTGCACTACAAGTGTGACACCAGCCTCCTGTGCTGATCTGAGTGGAGTGAGCTTCGTGAGTTGGATCCATAACCCTTTCTCAGGTGCAGAAGGGAGAGTTTCAGAAGAGCAAAAAGCTAAAATCTTGTTACCAAATTTTGAAAAGCTGAAAATGTTGGGGGGGGATAGATGGCCAAAAAAATGCAAGTGTTGCCTGCAGCTCATGGAGAACAAGAGCTACTATCCTCTCCCGTTGTTTCAAGTGCAGAAGCGTTTCTGAAAATGCTTAGGATCATTTTTGCCAAGAGACACTCTGTAGCACTCTTAAATATATTTTCATTTCAGAGACATGCAAAGTAAAAACTTGGCCCTGGAAAATGAGCTTCTTATTTTATTGTAATGCCAGAACATAAATATTTCTGGGCTTCTCATTAGATTCTGGGAACTAAGGGGAATAAATTTCAAGCCAGTACTGTAGCTACTTGGAAAGTCCTCTTCTGTGTTTCAACTGAACCACTTGTTCCACTTTCAGGTTTGTATCCTTATACAGAGGACCGTGTCATACGTACAAAGTACAAAGACTCAGTGAGTCCACGTCGTACAGATTTTGTATTCAGGCTTGTAACGAAGCTGGAGAGGGTCCCCTCTCTCAAGAATATGTTTTCACTACTCCCAAATCTGTCCCAGCTGCCTTGAAAGGTAAAGGTGCTGCTTTTTTCATTTGGGATGGGGTAGGGGGGTGGCAAGTTGGTTTGGGTATTGTGTTTTATTTGGGGTATCGAGAATGCTATGCCCTTTTCCAAGGGCATATAGGAATAGTAAGGGAATGCTTCTTTCATGTAATTGCCCAAAGGCTAAAATATTTGCTCCAAAAATGAGAGGCTTGAAGTTTATGCATTCTTTGACATACGAAGGTATGTACTTAGAATCCTTGCTTACTAGGAAAGAGTGATGAGGCTGTTGCAGTAATTTGAGGTGGAAATTCTTCCTAGCATGGTTAGAATAATTTTAAGTTTCTTCTTGCATGTGATACCCCCTCACAGTCACCAAATTTTACTTGTTTTCTCTTGGATACCTCAGCTAACAATAGAGACCTATGTGAATTGTTAGCTGTTGTTCCAGAAAACATTGTCAGAAGACTGCATTCAAATCTGAATCTTTTGTTTCTCTGAGACAAAAATAGCAGCTAGGACATAGAATTTTACATGTGAAATGATGGGGAAAGCAGAGCTAGCTGTCACCTTTGTGCTTTCTTCCTTCAGCACCAAGGATAGAGAGAGTAAACGATCACACTTGCGAAATCACATGGGAGGTTCTGCAGCCCATGAAGGGTGATCCAGTTATCTACTGTCTTCAGGTCATGGTGGGAAAAGACTCAGAATTCAAACAGGTATGATCTGTTTAAGTTATTGTATTTTTCTGCAATTAGTATTTGTGATTACTAGTTTAGATTAAAGATGATTGTGTTCCAGTCTGGTTTTAGTCACCGTGCTCACTTTTTGTTATTAAATAATATGAGTTAGTATCTCCTTAAGTCATTGTCCTAGAGAAAAGAGATTTATGTTATATAAATACTGCAGTAACTTGCAGCCTCTCTGGTGTTTTCTAAACACACCTTGACACCCTAAGTGGTGAGGGCATCATCCACTGATGGGAAGACCTGACAAAAAGGAAACATCCACCCAATAGTACGGAATGGAGTGAGTGAGACCTACGAGAAAAAGAACAAAGGGTTGTCCTTGGGCTAAAAGCTGTTGGAAGGCTTACAATGTTGTAAAAGCTTTGATGTTGCCAAAGTCATACTTCTGTACATAGAACTTCAGATAGGAAAGACCCCCAACTTGTGCACTGTAGATACACAGGAGTAGGGAAGGGTGCATTAGTAGGACATGCTGTAACTATGAGGGTCGGCACTTGGGGAGTATGTTTGAATCTCAGGTTTGAATATCCAAAGATGCAGTTTGAAACACCAAGCTGCAAATTAGTCTGCATTTAAAAGAGGATGTCCAGTGCTGATTTTGCTTCCCTATAAACTGTCTGATAATTGACATGAAATTAGGCTTGGAAACTCTGTTTCACACTATTAAGCAAGCAGGTTTCCTTCCAGAAAGGAAACACAATTAATTCTGGTATATTATAATTTTATTATAGTTCAATATTAAATAAGTTTTGCCTGTGCTTTGGTAGATTATAGGCCTTAATATTTCCATAATTCATAACTTTTAGTGTAGTGCTATGTTGGTTACATTCGTTTGTAAATTTTTTCAGTAAAAGATGAACCACAGTCTGAGGTGTTTGTTTTCTTTCCATGTGAACATTCTTTAAAGTAACTTTAAAATTGTAAAAGGAACACTTAAGTGTGTCATTGAGGCGTGATCAGTGCTGCTTCTAGGCACTAAGTCAGTTCACACTTTGATTAGTGATGTGTGCTGCCAAATGAGCTGGGCAAGAAAATAAAGGTTCGGGCTGGGAATAGCAAAAACAGACTGAGGTGCCTGATTTCTGTTGCCTCTCCAGAACAGTTTAGAAATTAAAAAATTAAAAGAAAATGAAAAGATTAGTTGCAAAAATTAAAATTGGAACACTCAAGATGTAAACGCAGTGGAAACAACCTTGAAGATACTAAGACTGATGGTGACTATTTTCTTTGACATAGACAAAAATAAACAGCCTGGAAGTCCAGTCCAAGCTGTTTACTGCCATTTCCCTGCCAAAACTTCACTCTCCTCTACTCCTTCTCCCTGATCCTTCAGCTGAATTGCTCGTGTCATTGCTCCCTGCATGCCTCAGACAAAGCTCAGTCCTCTGCCATTTGAGCTATGTACGTCAGTCAGGTTCTTCAAGGGGTTGGGAAGCAACCATATAAATACCCCCACCAGGACTTGTGAGGGGAAGGCAAGTTCTGGCGAGGCACTGGGGACGAGCAGCTGAGGAGAGCAACCGCTGCCAGCTGGCATGGCTGCAGCCCGAGTAGGATGTGTGTCAGGGCCTGTTGCTCGCTACCAAATGCAGGGCACAGATCAGCAGGATTTGGAGGAAGCTGCACTCCCGATGACCTGCCCTGTCGCACTGTGGGAACAATTTCTTGAGAGAACGAAAGGTCTCCAGGTTGTAAATTCCAGCTGCCTGGCTGTCAGGGGACTTTCTGAGCCCAGGAGCAGCCACAGGCACAGCGGCAGCTCTTCAAAAGCAGAAGAGATTGCTGATTTCTTCACTGAATGTTTGACAGTTTGCATTGGTGAAATGCTGTATAAGGGTATGATAACTGTAGGGTAAACGTCTGCATGATGGGATATTTCTGTATCCTGCTACCAATGTTTAGCCTGGAGAAGAGGAGGCTGAGGAGAGAATCACAGACTCACAGAATCTTAGGGGTTGGAAGGGACCTCAAGAGATCATCGGGTCCAACCCCCCTGCCAAAGCAGGCTCCCTATCTCATATTACATAGATAGGCGTCCTGACGAGACTTGAATATCTCCAGAGAAGGAGTTAAGGTCTCTCTCCAGAGAGACCTTAACACCGCCTACAACTATCTGAAGGGAGGTTGTGGAGAGATGGGCAATGGTCTCTTCAGCCAAGTGACAGGAGATAGGACAAGGGGAAATGGCAAGAAGCTGTGCCAGGGCAGGGTTAGATTAGATATTAGGAAAAAAAAAATTACTGAAAGAGTTGTTGGGGCCTGGAACAGGCTGCCCAGGGAGGGGGTTGAGTCACCATCCCTGGATGTGTTTAAAAAAAGGGTAGATGAGGTATTTAGGGATATGGTTTAGCATAGGACAGGAACGGTTGGACTTGCAAGCCAGCAGCCTGTAGCCAAACAGGCCAATGGGATCCTGGGGTGCATCAAGAAGAGCATGTCCAACAGGTTAAGGGAGGTTCTTCTGGTGAGGCCTCAGCTGGAGTTCTGTGTCCAGTTCCGGGCTCCCCAGTTCAAGAAGGACAGGGAACTACTGGAGAGAGTTTAGCAGAGGGCTACCTGGATGATTAGAGGACTTGAACTTCTTTCATATGAGGAAAGGCTGAGAGAGCTGGGTCTGTTTAGTCTGGAGAAGACAGAGAGGGGATCCCATCAGTGCTTATGAATTCCTGTAAGGTTGGTGTCTAGAGGAAAGGGCCAGACTCTTAGTGGTGCCCAGTGACGGGACAGGGGGCAACAGGCACAAACTGGAACACAGGAAGTTCTGTCTCCATATGAGAAAAACATTATTTACTGTGAGGGTGGCAGAGCACTGGCACAGACTGCCCAGAGAGGCTGGGGAGTCTTATCCTCTGGAGATACTCAAGAGCTGTCTGGATGCTGTTCTGTGCATCCTGCTCTAGGTGATCCTGCTCGAGCTGGGGAGTTGGACTAGATGATCTGCAGAGGTCTCCTCCCACCCCTGTGAAGCTGTGAACCTTCAACATAAAGAAAACCATACCCAGACACATATATATATGTATGTATGTGGGGCATTTTTACTTCATGCACTGTTGTTTTTCCCCTTTATTGCCAGGCCTATAAGGGTCCGGACTGCTCGTTCCGATACACAGGCCTCCAGCTGAACTGTGAATACCGTTTCCGTGCGTGTGCCATTCGCCAGTGCCAAGAGACAGTAGGTCACCAGGACCTGGTAGGACCCTACAGCGCCCCAGTGCTGTTCATCTCTCAAAGGACAGAACCACCGGCCAGCACCAACAAGGACGCTGTGCAAACCACAAGGACACAATGGTCACAGAGCGACCAAGTGTGCGCTGCTGTCATCCTTGCACTTTTTGCTATCTTTTCCATTCTGATCGCTGTTATCATTCAGTACTTCGTAATAAAGTGAAAACAAAACCCAACAAAAAAGAGGAGGTTTATTTTAGAATGCTGCCCATTACATTTTTACTTTCCCATAACCTAAAAGTAATTCTGTTCTCTTGCTTTTCCAAAACCAGGCATTTAGCACCGGCAGTGGGACTGATGCAAAACCTTCTCAGCCACTTTCAAACGCTTTACCGGTAGGTCTAGGCTGGCACGTGTCACTAGAGCGCAAGCCACAGAAATACAATCGTTTCTTTAACATGCCTTCTTGCAGCACAGACTCTCTCTGGGGCAGGCAAGTGGTGTCTATGAACAGGGGTTTCACCGGTAAAGGCCAGAGTCAAAATGGTTTCCTGGCCCACGCCCCTAAGGGTTGCTACCCTAACAGGGAAGAATGTGTAGATCGCATTTAAAACTTACACTAACTAACTTGTGCTGTATACAATATTAATCCGATGCTGTGAAAGCAATTTAGCGCTGTATTTCTACCTCCTCATTTGTCTTAATTATTTGGGAAGCAGGATTTATGCTGAAAAACAGGAAGGGGCTTTTCTCAGGCAGCAAATAATAAGAACTGGATGGAAGAGTATGCATGAAGGAAGCTTCTTCTCTGATAAATGTGGAGTTCTTCACTGCAAGTAGCTGTTTTCGAAAGACTACAAGGAGATGGCACAAGTGGTTTATCTTACCCCCAGGATTTGATGTTTACTTACACAAAAAAAAAAAAATGCCTCTTTTACTTCTTATGAATATAGAAGGGAGAGTGTGAGAGAACTTCGTAGACTTATTCCTTAAATTGAGAAACACGTTTCCAAAGTTGACCTTTGATCGGATGCAGTTTATACAGATGTCTGTGCCCTCTGATTTTGGCTTAATAGATTAATAGATTTTTCAGATCAAATTCATTACTGAATTTTTGCTGTTTACCCAACATCCACTTGCCATATCCACCAGAATCAAGCACTGCCTTTTTTTTTTTTGGTTTGGTTTCTTTTCCGTTTCTCTTTCTGTCTGTCTTTCTTTGGGGCACCAAATCAGAAGACGAAGTGTAGTAATTTGCACCAGAAAACTTAAAAGCTGCTTTTTTCTTGAGATCCTAATGTTTAATGTAATGTCTCTTTGGATACTGTACCAAATTGTTGATTGCATGTAGTTAATGTTGCATTAGAGCACTTTGCAATTTGCATAACTCATCAATGTTTTGTGAGCTTGCATTTGTGAGTTCTTGAATGACCAGACTGAATTTTATCAAGTATCCCATTGAACATCTCGCTAGATGTCAATGATTGCCAGTGACACAGAGCTTGTAGTTAAACTCTCTTTTGGGGAGGGGAGGGGGGAAACAAAAAAAAGAAAAAAAAAAAAAGAAAAAAAAAGAAATTTCCTTGTCTCATCACACGTCGTTATACACTTTGTAATTAGCTATTCTTAATTTATTTGAGTTACGAGATAGTGGATCATTAATGACTTCTAGTTGTGTTCAGTTTAGCATTTTTAATGGTATTAAACACTTCTGTCGGTCTTAATAATAATAAAAAAGGAACCTCTGTCTTGTGCTTTTGAAGATCTCTGAAGAATTTCTCTTATATTAGAAACAGGCATGTATTGTACTTGTTCCTACGTCCGATGACCTGTGCTGTAGAATAACGTCGCTGAGTTTCGATTCGTTTCGTTTCCTTTTGGGTTTGTTTGGGGTTTTGTTTTTTTTTCCTTAAAAGAAGAGAAAAAGAAACAAGAAACACAAGAAATGGCGAAGAACTTTGGCCTCCACCTGGCGAGAACGACCCGTCTTTAAAATGTACTGTATGTTTACATCCTCTTTCGAACTTGTCATTTGTACGGATAAGGCCTTCCCGCGAGGACGCCGCGATAACTGATGTTTTCTAGAACCTTCTTTAAAAGTGCCATGTTTGGCAGTGCAAATGAGGTGGCGTGTTAACAGCCCAGAGATTTCTTACGGTTGAATGTCTAAAATCGGTGAGACTTGTTACTACAGTTAACCTGCAGTGACTTTACGTTTTTCATAGTAAAAATTCAAAAAATGAGCTCCTATTTTTGATAGTCATTTAATAGTGTATTTGCCATTGGGGCCTCAGTGCGTATTACTGCATTGAAGACAGTTTTTAATGTAATCTTAATTTTACCTCATATACTGTACATTCCAAAAACCAATAAATAAATTTAAAAAAAAAAAAAAAAAAAAGAGAGAGAGAGAAAAGAAAAAAAAAAAAAAAACAAAAAAACTCTTAAAACTTTTTCAAAGGTTATAGATACACTACCAAACATATCACTTTGCAGTTGTACAACGTGGGGCTCGGTGAAGACGAACCTGTATAGTCTGATAGAAAATATCACAAACGATGTAGCAAAGTACCTTGGAAAATCTGTGGAAAATAAAAAGTATCATTCTTTTTTTTTTTTCCTTTTTTTTTTTTCACCTTTTTTAAAAATTTATTGCCTTTTAGCTTTCTTCCACCCACCCCCTACCCCCCCACCCCACTCCCCTCCCCGTCCCCGAGCGTGCCTGCCCCGTCCCGCCAGCACGGAACGCCCCGCCGAGGAGCTCTCCCTGCCCCGCGGCCGGCGGCGGGCGCCCCGCTCCCCTCAGGGCGGCTCCGGAGCGGTGGCCGCTTCCCTCGGGCGGCGGCGCCGCGGGGCGGGGCGGTGGCGCGCGTTACCTGAGGGGCGGTGGGAGCCGGGCGGCCTCCTCACCCCCTCCACATCCCTACACAGCCCACACCCCCTCTCCCCCTCGGAGCCCCCCGCCGCGGGGCGGGGACGAGGCCGGAGGAGCGGCGCCGTCCGTCCCGTCCGCGCCCCCCTTTCCCCCCCGCCCCACCTCGCAGGGCGCGTCCCGCCTGGCAGCGGCGGCGGCGGAGGGGCCTGAGGCGGCTGCGTCGCCGGCGGCATGTGGGGCGGCGGGAACGGCAGCGAGGGAGAGCCCTGGCCGTGGCCGCCCTGCGACGAGAGGCTGTGTTTGGCTCTGCCGGTACGGGCGCTCGTCCCCGTTACGGCTGTCTGCCTGGGGCTCTTCGTGGTCGGCGTGGTGGGGAACGTCCTGACCGTGCTGGTCATCCACGGCTACCGAGACATGAAGACCACCACCAACCTCTACCTGGGCAGCATGGCCATCTCCGACCTGCTCATCCTCCTGGGGCTGCCCTTCGACCTCTACCGCCTCTGGCGCTCCCGGCCCTGGATCTTCGGGCAGCTGCTGTGCCGCCTCTCCCACTACCTTAGCGAGGGCTGCACCTACTGCACCATCCTCCACATCACCGCCCTCACTGTGGAGCGTTACGTCGCCATCTGCTTCCCCCTCAAGGCCAAGGTGGTCATCACCAAGCGCCGGGTGAAGGCGGTCATCGGCATCCTCTGGGCCTTCGCCTTCCTCTCTGCCAGCCCCTTCTTCTTCCTGGTTGGTGTGGAGCAGCCTGACAACCACACTGACTTCAGCCGCGAGTGCAAGCCCACCCCACAGGCTGTGGAGTCTGGCCTGCTGGCCACCATGTTCTGGGTCACCACCTCCTATTTCATCCTGCCTGTCATCTGCCTCAGCGTCCTCTACGGCTTCATCGGCCGGGAGCTGTGGCGGAGCAACGCGCGCCTGCGGGGCCCCAACGCTGTCCTCCGCGAGAAGGGGCACCGCCAGACTGTCAAGATCTTGGGTGAGTGCCTCCTCGATCCCTCCCTTGGGCTGGGGCTGGGGCTAGGACCGGGACTGCAGGGCCACGGCTGGGGCTCAGACCAGGGCCAAAGCACCTGCAGCTCCCACGCAGGGTAAGGATAGCGTGGAGGGAACATCCCAGCCACACCGCCGACCCTAGTGCTCCTGCAGGCTGCCACGGCGGGAGTTTGTCCCCTCAGGGCTGAGGCTTCACCCAGCGTACAGCAGCACATGGAGCAGTGCGACTGCCTTCCGTAGATACACCGTTTGTCACAATTCTACCAGGCAGAGCCGAGTAGGAGGTAGCCTGTGACTCCAGAAGATCTGCAGTAACACCAGCGGTCTCTCCCAGAGGGTAGCAGTGCCTCTGCGTACCAACTTTCTGCTCCTGAAAAATCAGTTTGGATTTTCTGAGCGGCCTTTCAGAGCTGTCCTAGGAGCGAAGCCGCTGGTTGCCTGAGCAGGCTGGAAAACAGCCACTTAACCCTTGCAAGTCGTTTGCAGACAAATCCGATAATAGCGAAGGGCTTCCTGCTGATAATTTTTAGTTCATTTAACTCAGTCATGCATCGATTAGCCTAGCGCCAGGCTGGGGAAGGTTAGACAGCGCAGCCGGGGCTTTAAAGTTTGTAAACAGCAACTGATCTGAAGGGGGAGGGGAGAAAAAAGGAAAGAAAAAAGAAATCCAAGTATTGATTAATGAGCATAAACCCAAATGGGGAGGGGAGGGGGGTTTCCGACCTTTAGCAGAGGTTTTACACCCTACACGGGAGGGATACTTCTTTTCCCAGAGGGGCGATCAGCTAGATGGGAATAGCCTAGCGCAACGGGAAGAAAGTGGTGAGCTCAAGAGAAAGGACATTTTGGTAAATAGTTTGAGGAAGGTCTTTACGGTGGAGTAGGCACAAGGTTTTCCAACAGCAACACCAGTGATCCTGATTTCCCCAGAACCCTTGGAACCAGACCGACTCTCCTTATCTCAGGGAGCCAGTAGCACTACCTACGCGCGCAGCGTGTTTCAGGCGTAAACCCGTTTAAGCTATAAGCCTTTTTTTAAGCTCTGAGAAAGGCAAAGGGTGCTCCATAAATGATTATTTGGCTTACATAGGTGCACTTGTAAACAAAACTAATTAAAATATGGATACAGTAATACATTTATTTAATTGGTCCTCATCTGCTCCTGCTATGCTGCCGTTGCAGGAGTGTTTGTATTCGTAATTGTGTTGTGCTAAAATGCGCTGCAGGACCAGGAGAACAGCTGGAGCAGCTCAGGCTGGAGATCCATCTAGTGAAATATCTGTCTCCAGCAGTAATTGTCTGGGGAGTCGCGTAGGAGCTTCGGGGGTGGGGGGGGGTGGGGAAAAAACGAGAAGAAATCAATAGTCCAACCAGTCTGTAAGTCTTCACGTTAGCAGCCACCCCGTTAGAGTGGCGCAGGCTCGGGGGCAGCTTGGGCGACAGAGGTTCCTGCGCTACGGTCTGTCAGTAGTTCAGAGTGGGCTCTGCAGTGAGTGGAGCTGCCGTGTGCTTCCACAAAAACACCTCTTCCTGCTCCCATGGCCGTTCTCGTATCGCACACACGGCAGTACAGACGCTGCCCAGGGGAATTTCTGTTGTGCCTGATGTTTGTACGTGGGTGTTAGACCACCGTTAGCTGTCTCAGCAAGCTCCTCACAGAGTTTAGCCGAAGATACCAAGTCTTTGGCTTGAAGGGTAACTGGTAAAATGGTTCCCATTTTAATTGTTTTCTAACAATCTAATGCCATTATTTCCACATTTGTGCTCGTTAGAAGAGACTGCAAAATCAGCCACGTTAAATTTAGGGTTTACTGCATGGTTGAAAAGATAACTCACTCCTTAACTCTCTGTTTTGTCTTATAGCTGTGGTGGTTCTGGCCTTTGTAATTTGCTGGTTGCCTTTCCACATTGGCAGGATCATATTTATAAACACCCAGGACACCAGGACGATGCTGTTCTCCCAGTACTTTAATATATTTGCTCTGCAGCTTTTCTACCTGAGCGCGTCCATCAACCCTGTCCTCTACAACCTCATCTCGAAGAAATACAGGGCAGCAGCCTACAAGCTGCTCCTGCCACACCGCGCTGCGGAAAGGGCTTTCACGGTAACCAAAGACGCGGGCGGCTACACGGACACCAGCGCGAGCACGAGGCACGAGTATGCCACCAGCTTCTGAGGCCACAGCCTGCGCTCTTTCGGAGGAAGGGAACCCCCTGCTTGAAGGAGAGCAGCAAAAGGAGGGACGTTTGTCAGGCTGTGTGATATTTTGCAATCCTTTGTATCCCAAAAGACTTGTGTGGCTTTTTAGTGGAGCAAGCAGGGACCACAAAGTAGTGAGAACGATGTGCAACCTGCGGAAGGTAACTCAGTAGGAACAGCTGGAGTAAAGTACCTGTAGAGCCGTGGTTTCAGTTTGTTACACACTGTTCGTTGCTTACATGGTTCTGTGCAGTTTCGAGCTTTTTTTTTTTAAACTCGCACCACCCAGGGCTGGAAAGGGGGAGGGGGCTGGTGCAGCAGCTCGGCTGGGGCACAGGAACGGGTACAACTCCCAGGCAGCCTTTGCCACTTCAGAATGGTTTTCTTATAAATAGGATTTTACAGAACACAGCCTTGCCAGCAGATGGACGCAAAAGGAATGGCCCTGAACACCCTTGGAAGAAGGGGGGGCATATATTTTTACTGCCTTGTAAATATGAAGGGGAGTTTCACTGACTCTTCCCTTCAAAAAGCGTCTCCTCTGGGCCTAACCCTTTTGATCTGACCCATGCAATCAAGTAAGGTCTTATTATTTATGTACTGGCAACCGACCCCCTGCATCGGGAAGAGCTCAGATATTCCTGATCACTTCCTTGTGATAGGCCCGTAGGGTTTGATTCATGTCAGCGGTTCATCGCCACGGCATCACGTTATGTAACAGCCGAGTTAACCCCTCTCACCAGACAAAAACCCATCAGCCCAGGACTTTCAGCTACACAGCTGCAAGTCAAAAGCCAGCTCCCTAACTTTGCTCCAAAAGATTTTAAATGCAAGCTTGAACTATAGGAGTTAGGAAGGAGGCTTCTTGCGAGGAAGAGCCGGAAGGGGTTGCAGGACCAGTTTCTCCGGCGACACGCTGTACCTATGCTTTTTTTACCTGGTACCTTCCCAGCTACAGCGACATACATCTGGACCAGGATGGATGAAATGGGACTGCACCTACAGGGGCATCACTGGTGGTACGTCCACGCTCACCCTTGGTGATTAACATGTCTGCATGCCACGCGTACAGTTTACTGCCGCTCGGAGGCAGAGCTCAGCATCCAGCTCAGAGATCTCACAGCAGCAGAGTTGAGCCCAAGCCTTCTCCTGGTATGTACAAAATATGCCCAATTCCCCATTTAACAATGCATAGTTCTGAGTCGCTGAATCAGTGAAATCTAAGGACAGAAGCACCACCCCAGGTCACTGCACACACGTGAAGCTTACTTCTTCCGTAGGCTTTGTTGCTGGGGGAGAACAGTTGTTAACAGGGTGAGGATGGGTTGCTTCTGCTGGGGACTCTGTGTGATTAAAATGTTACAATAAAAGAACAGCTGGTAGTCCATGTTTGTTTGAACAAGTTATTTTTAACAGTAAGTTTTGTAAATGTATGTAGACAGAGGGAGGGGCTGGGGGGGGAGGTAGTTTCATCACATCGATACGTGGCTGAGGAGCCTCGTCTGCGTGCCCGTGCTCTGCTGGTAGAGGTTTTTCCTTTACCACTCTGCTCTGGGAGGTAGATGCTTCCCCAGCATAATTTTTCCCAAAAGCGATCGTGAAGGTGCCACGAGCACGCAGTGTGAGCGGACGGTGGCAGGGAAATGCCCTGGTGGGATGCTGCAGCAATATCTCCCCCTCCTCCCCCCTCTTTTTCCCAGGGTGCGCTCCCTCCTGCAGAGAGCCCCTCTGCTCTCTAGGCACCCCTCTGTTCTCTAAGCAGGGGGGTTGTCCAGGGAAGGGCCCCGGTCTCACCGCTCTGTTTCTGCAGGAGGCTTCAGGCACGGGCTGCTCCTGCTCAGCCTCAAGACGCCGCTGCAGAAGGCTTCTGCTCCCGGTGTCGGGCTCCGTGGTTATGGTCTGGCTTTCTGGGAAAGCCATTTGTCCCCCTGCTATGCACGTCCCTTTCGCACACTTGGTAGGATAACGCACGCAGCAAACGGCGCTGGCCAGCTTGCAGGGCCTCTCATGACTGCTCTGTCGCCACCAGAGCAAACGCTTCGGAAGCAGACGGAGTTGGAGGAGCTTCCTCACAATGAGCCGTGCCTGGCACTGCTGGCTCCAGATTGTGCAGGGAGGGATGGTATAAATAAATAAAAGGAGTGATGCTGTCTTATTTATTCCTGGGAACTCTGTGTCCAGGTGCAGGCAGGCAGCCTGTAAAGGCAATGCTTCAGAAGTGGGTTCCGTGTGGGATACAAACTATAAGAGGAAAAGGGATGGAGGTGCAGAGCAACTTTGCCAGGCAGAGAGAGGGAAATCGTGATGATAAATTTAAACGGAGGAAATGGGAGGCTGTAAGAGAAGAGCAGGGACAGTGGGGGATGAGAAGTGTTGAAGTACTTCTGAACCCCCCTCATTACAGTGATGAGCCCGTGAAGGAAAACACAGCTCCCAAAGGGCTCGTTACAGAGCGCAGCTGCACTTTGGGGGACATGAAACCAAAATGAACCACCCAGAGTTCGGAAAGGATCTAAAGCTGCTCATGCTTAAACACGTCAACAGGCTTCTCTGAACGGAGAGGGAAGAAAGTCCTCCCATGGACCGCAGCCTGACGCGGCAGCTCAGCGCCCGCCGGCGCGGTGACTGACGTGGGGAGATGCTCACCAGGTCCCACAGGCTTCAGTCCCGCAGAGTCAGACCATCCCGCTTGTTCAGGGACCTGCGGCTTCGGGCAGTGCTCACTGACACCCCCTTCCCCGAGCTTGCAAAGCCGCCGGGTGCCCACTGTTGCCTGCAGGGCAGGGCAAGAGAATTATCAGCAAATTAAAGGAATGTAAAAAGAATTTTTAAAAATCTTTTAAATATATATATAAATCAAAAAAAGAAAAAATACATATAAAGAAAACAAAAGAAGAGGAGAGCTGGTAGCTGAAAGGCAAGTTGAGAAAAGACACCTGGAAAATGCACAGAAACCCTCCTCTGGCAGGGGAAGAGGCTACATCTGCAAAACCTTACCACTTCAGCACAGACACATCAAGCTTGTGAAAGCTTTACAGTCTAAACAGTTGTGACAGAGAAAGAAGAATGATGGTCTCTGATGAGCAGATCATTAGTAGGAGATCCACCCGTGGCTGCTTGCGTGGCCAGCCTCCTGCGAGCCCGCTCAGACAGCTCCATGCATTTACTGATACCTGCTTTTAAGTCTGCCACATCTCTTCGGCCAACCCTCTGAGCCACACAAAGGAAGCGGCTGAAGTCGTTGGAGAAACGTTTCTGTGCTCCCATACCTTCAGTGAAGCATTCCTCAGTGAAGCATTCCTCTTAAGACCCAGATTCGTTCCAACAGTGAGGTTCTCTCAGGGCTAATCCCAGTGTACCAGCAACAGGGAAAGCAGCAGCCACCGCAAGGCTGGGCAAGCACCACAAAGTCACCCCGGGACGCTCTTCACGTTCCCTATCCAATTTCCATTTTCACAGCTGTACTCTGTGGATATAGCTCCACAATAAATTCGGGGTATGGCAGCCCCCAGCTCCTAACACCACTTGGTTTGCAGCACGATAGCATGACATCACCATTTCACTCAGGAGTCACTCTAAATGAAATATGCGTTCAACTAGCTAAATTCAACAGTTGCTATAAGAAACCTGCTCTAAAAATGGACTTTCTATTAGAAAATAACTCTGGCAAGCTACTTGTTTCTCCCTGTAAGAATCAATATTCCGCTCCCCTACCTGATCGGATGGCCTGATCTGCCTGTGTTCATGCTTACAAGGATGTTAAAGCCCTTAGCACTTTGAGGTCATTGCTTACTTCCCACTCAGCAAAATACGTCTGCAGGTATGAGGCACTCCCATTTAACTAAAGCTCTTCATGGATTGGGAACAAATGGTTCCTCTGGTCCTTGTAGAGCATCTGCATCTGGGTTTTTACCAGTTGTTCTGCAGAGAAAGACTCAGGGGTGATGGTGGATGAGAAGCTCCACATTAGCTGACAGTGCATGTTTGCAGCCTAGAAGGCCAGTTGTATCCTGGGCTGCATCAAAAGTGTGGCCAGGAGGTTGAGGGAGTGATTCTGCTCCTCTCCTCCACTCTGATGAAACCCCACCTGGAGTACTGTCTCCAGTTCTGAGTCCCCAGCATAAGGAGGACATAGAACTGTTGGAACAGGTCCAGAGGAGGGACATGAAGATCATCAGAGGGCTGGAGCACCTCTCCTATGGAAACAGGCTGAGTTGGGTTTGTTCAGCCTGGAGAAGAGAAAGGTCTGGAGTGATCTTACAGTACCTGAAGGGCCTACAGGAAAGCTGGGGGAGGAGACTTTTTAGAAGGGCATGTAGGAATAGGAGGAGGGAGTAATGGTTTTAAATTGGAAGGGATAGGTTTAGAATGGATATTGAGAAGAATTTCTTCCTTGTGAGGTTCATGAGGCACAGGCTGCCCAGAGAAGCTGTGGCTGCCCCCTCCATGGCAGTGTCCAAGGCCAGGTTGGATGGTGCTTTTGGCAACCTGGTCTAGGGAGAGGTGTCCAGGCCCATGGCAAGGTGTTGGAATTTGATGACCTCTGAGGTCACTCCCAACCCACACCAGCTAGTGATTCTAATTTACAGAGAGGTTGGCAGTGCTTTATTACAAGAACACAAACAAATCCCATTTTCCTTTCCTCTCTGCCTTCAGAAACCATGTGAACCAAGCAAAGAAGATGTTCCCAAGGACATCTCCTGCAAGGAATTAAAACCTTCAGACACCAGCTTCCAAGCACCACCATTCCAAAGAGTAGCTGCCAGAAACTGGATAGCAGCACCCCAAATCTCTGGGATCCTTCCAGGGAAAAACCTGCAAAGATGCTGCAGATCCACCCCGCGGCAAACTCCCTTCCCCCTCCCCACCCCCCATCACTGCACTCTGGGGAATCTTGGTGGCATCAGGACAGGGTGAGGAGACTGTCACCTCCTTCCCAGCAGGCTTCCTGAATGTATCCATGGGAATTAAAACACACAGACACCTAGCCAGAGGTGCTGGCAGCAGCTGTCCTTTGGGTGAACAGGAGCTTCCCAGCCAGCCTGGCAAACAGGGAGGTGCAGGGACACACCTTTTCTCCCTCTGGCCATACAGGGTACCTGCTGCATTGCTCTGTGGGAAACGTGAAGCCTAAGGTCACCTCCACCATTCAAATGAAAAGCAAGCGGATGCAGCGCTGGGGGGGGGATGTGTGTCAAGCATCACCTCCTATCTCATCTCATCCACCAAAATAATCCATTTCCATGTTGAAATTGGCTCCTGGAGGCATGTGCACACTGCTTTGGGGACTGTTTACAAACCTGTTTGGTGTTACTGTGTGTTCCCCAGTCACTGCGATGCTGCTCAGGAGCTCTGGGGGGAGATGGGGGTTCCTGGAGCTCAGAAGAAGACTGGGGGAAAGCACAGTGGGTTGGGGGGACGAGCAGATATAAAATTCAACCCCTCAGGTACTTTGTAACCTGTGGATCTTAGAACTTGTTCTCACAGAGCAAAGCACAGCTTCCACCCTGCCACAGGCTCAGGGCCAGCTGAGCCCTAAAAGCAGTGGGAGCAAAAGCAATGCTGCCTTCTGCTCAGCATCCCTACTACTGGAAGCCTCTGGTGACCCCAAATGCCAAGGATGATGCCACCCAGTACTCCCACAGGCCACATCACCTAAGCCAATACCTTCCAGCACATTTTAAAAAGCCAGCCTCAGGCCAGAAATCCTCTGTCCAGGGATGGGAAGCACCTGAGATGAGCTCCAAACCTCCTGCAGCAGCTCTGAGCAGCAGCACCCACTGCTCTGTCAGTCCTGGGGGTGGGCATGTCCAAGAGTCCCTGTCCTCAACCCCCTTGCATTTCCCCTCAGTCCTCTTTAGAGTGGCTGGGGGCTCCCAGGCCCCCTTGCACAGCAGAAGCCCAGTGGTACGTACCTGGGGTGGCACGTACCCAGCGAGAAGACAGGACGGTGAGACTGACAGCTCTGGCAAGTCTCTTGCTTTGTCTTCCCTTCAGATCAACCCCTCATCTGCGGTGTCCCCACTACTTCTGTCTCCACCTTGGACTCCACACACCATCTTTCCTGCCCTTCCTGCAGGCAGAGATAAACCCTGTCTGCCCTCCCTCCTCTTCCCTTTCCTCTTCCCAGCCAGGGCTCACCAGGATCCATTCCTGCCAAGTATCTCTGCCAAGGGTCTCTTCCAGGCTGCCAGGGGCTGCTGCTGAGCCAGACACCTGGACCACAGCCCATCCCCACCAGCCAGGAGCCTGTGTGAGCTCATGTTAAAGTTGTTTAAAGTTTTTACCACCCCCCCTTGTGAGCTGGTGTTAAAAAAAGGTTAAACCTTAAGAGGGGCTGGGCAGATTTTATTCCCCCCCACCCCCAAGCTGTGGAGAAGGCATCCCTTGCTTTATGTTGGGGGCACAGCTGTGGTGGGTTGACCCTGGCTGGATGCCAGATGCCCCCCAAAGCTGCTCTATCACTGGCCATCCTCAGCTGTGCCAGGAGGAGAAAAGGTAACAAAAGGCTCCTGTGTCAAGATATGGACAGGGAGAGATCCCTCACCCCTCACCCTCATGGGCAAAGCAGACTGGACTTGGGGACACTGATTTATTACCAATCAGATCAGAGTGTGGTGATAAGAAATAAAAGTCACATCTTGCAGCCCCTACCTCTCCCCCTCCCTTCTTCCTGGGCTCAACTTCACTGATTTATCTACCTCCCCTCCCCCAGCAGCACAGGGGGACAGGGAATGGGGGTTGAGGTCAGTTCATCACAGGTCATCTCTGCTGCTCCTTGCTCCTCAAGGGAGGACTCCTCACACTCTTCCCCTGCTCCAGGGTGGGGTCCCTCCCATGAGAGACAGTCCTCCATGAACTTCTCCAATGTGAATCCTTCCCAAGAGCTGCAGTTCTTCACCAACTGCCCCAGCGTGGGTCCCTTCCATGGGGTGCAGACCTTCCAAACCACACTGCTCCAGCATGGGTCTCCCATGGGGTCACAAGTCCTGACAGAAAGCCTGCTCCAGCGTGGGCTCCTCTCTCCAGAGGCTGCAGGTCCTACCAGGAGTTTGCTCCAGCACAGACTTCCCACCAGGTCACAGCCTCCTTCAGGTGTCTCCACTTGCTCTGACAAGGGGTCCTCCACAGGCTGCAGAGTAATCTCTCACACCCTCTTGTTCCCAGTGTGTCCCCTGGGTGCAGCCTGGGCCAACATTCAGCTCAGGCTGCATGTCTGCTGTGTGGGGAGGTGTCACCACAGCTCTCAAGCTGAGGCAGGTCACCCAGAGCCTGCCAAGGTGCCCAAGGCTGACCCAGAGGCTGTCGCTCTCCTCCCAGCCCCAGGGGCCGGCAAGAGCTCATGGCTTCCCTCACCACCTCAGAGAAGGGCAGTCTGACCTCACAGGGAAAGCTGTCCCAATGATAGGATGCCACCCAACTCTGGGTTACCACTTCTTCACACCCTACCTTGAGCTGTGTCCAGAAATAACAGGGCAGAACATAATTTTAGGGAAGATGCTCTGAGACATCCCTCGAGCACAGCAAAGATGAAAGGAGTTCTTGCTGTGTTTAAATGCAACAGGTCATTTATATGACTGACAGGGAGTCAAGAAGTAATAGCTATACCTCAATTAAGTGGACAATAATTGATTTCACACACACACACAAAGTACAGTGAAGAAGATTAAACCCAAGAAATCTGATGACCCTGGCAGACAGAGCAGAAGAAAGTCACATTCGGCCAGCGATAGGACAAGGGACAACAGGTGCAAGCTGGAGCATAGGAAGTTTCATGTGAATCTAAGGAGGAACTTTCTCACTGTGAGGGTGATGGAGCACTGGGACAGGCTGCCCAGAGAGGCTGTGGAGTCTCCTTCTCTGGAGACATTCAAAACCCACCTGGATGTGTTCCTGTGCAATTTAGCCTAGGTGATCCTGCTCTGGCAGGGGGTTGGACTAGATGATCTTTCAAGGTCCCTTCCAACTCCTAATGTTCTGTGATCCCCAAAGCTGATGGGGACTGAGGACTTCAAATACAAACACTAAACAAAAGTAAACAAAAATAAAGATTTTAAAACATAATAAAAAGCCCAACACATGACACAGGTCAGCTCTAAACCAAGTTTTTCTTCACCTTCCGGGCACCCCACAGCTTCACCCCCTCCTTGCCAGTCATCCCCCTCCACTGTGCAAAGGCTGCTGCTGCTGCCAAGCATCCTGTGGCGCCCACCTGTGTATCTTCACTTACTGGGAGGGGGGAGTTCCCAGACAAAACTGTTGGTGCCCCAGCCCACCTGCACCATTGGGAAGATGTCTCCCCTGAGATGACCACAGAGCTTATTATTATCATCCCTGAAATCTCTCCTTAAGAGCTCCCCATTCCTGCGATGCTTACTGAGAAGTCTCCAAGCCAAAGCGCCAGAGCCGTGTACCAGTGCGGTGTGGTGTGCCGCAAGGACGTCCTCAGCCCCAGGGATGTTACCTAATAGTTAGCGACAAAGAACCCAAATTCAGCACAGTAAAGCAGCCTGAGAGGCACCCCCTCGAAGTCACCAGAACCAGTAGAATGGAAGAAATGCCAGAAGAGAGGGTGAATTTACTGGGAATAGGAGGAGAACCACCACCAGCTGTGTGAGGCACTCAGATTGCTCAGAGAGTGGTGTGATCACTTTATCAGAGATAAGAGCTGCCCTGGCTGGAGTAGGAGATCAAGGGCACCCAAAGGATGAAATGATCTAAGGTTGTGGTCCTTTTCTTTTCCTTTTACAGAACTTACTTAAGCTATGCTGCATGACAAGGAGCAGCACAGCAGAAGGCAAAGGATGGTGGGATCCCAGGCAGCAGCAGTGGCTAACACGTCTTAGAGCTGCCACAGCAAAAGCAAGTCCCCTCTCCATCAGTGCTCTCAGAAACATGGCTATTATGTCAGACTACTACAAAAGCTCACGGCCCTGCTCAGTGTCTTGGAGCCCATGACAGCTCCACAAGACTCAGTACCTGCCTGCTGTCATATCAGCAGTACCTATGCACCACAGGACACTGCATCGTTTCTGCACTCTGAAGCTCTGCAGAGACTGCAGAGCAATTCCAGGAAGTCTTTGACAGCAAAAGGAACGGCCTGGCTTCTGCCATAAATCAAGGATACCAGCAGGGACCGGCCTGCAGCTAAACGGATTACAGAGGGAAGCACAAGGCCCAACAAATGTGTAGCTCCTGTGCAACAAAATTTGCCCATCTTAACAAGGAAATCAGTTCCTCGGGTTGAATTCAGGGCTGCTCCATGCCTGTGCCATGCAAACACCCCCAGAGGCCAGCGGTGTGCAAGTGAAGGCTGTTCACAGCCACACACACGAGGAATCTGGAGAGAAGCAGAGGCTCCAGCTCTCCTGCAGCAGCTGAGCCCAGAGCAGGGAACATTTTCTTAATCCAGGGTTTTGATTCTGTTGATACCAAGTCAGGCAGCATTCACAGGCTCACAAAACAGCAACGGTTGGTAGGGACCTCTGGAGATCATCTAGACCAACCCCACTGCTAAGGCAGGATCACCTAGAGCAGGTCACACAGGATTGTGTCCAGATGAGTCTTGAGTATTTCAGAGAAGCAGACTGCCCCACCTCTCGGGGCAGCCTGTCTCAGTGCTCTGCCACCCTCAAAGCAGTTTATTCCTCATGGAACTTCCTGTGTTCCAGTTTGTGTCTGTTGCCCTTGTCCTGTCACTGGGCACCACTGGAAAGAGGTGGTGGCATCCACCCTTAGCTATTTATAGGCATTGATGATGAGCTTCCCCTCTCAGTCTTCTCTTCTTCCCAACCCTGGAAGTTGAGTTGAGACTTACAGACATCAGCTCTTCACTCTGCTTCAAGAGACTTCAGCAGAGACTGCTGGGCTGACCTGGGCAAGCCATGCCTGTGCAAGGGAAGCATCTCACCCCACTCCCCCAGAGCAGACCTGTGTACTGACTGTTGCACAAGGGACTGGCCCTGCCAGGTCAGCAGGAGGGCACGCTGCTGCCTTCAGCCACTGAGGACGGTGGAAGGGCCTTCAGCCCTTCCCTTACACAAGCTCTCTCAGCCAGACCGTCACAGAAGAGGGCTCTCTGCACACCCAGCTGCAAACACGTGACCCCTGTTCAGCAGATGTTGTGCTATCAGAGCGCTGCAGGATCCCTGCCCGCAGACCTAACCCTTGCGCCGAGAAGCTGGGCTGAGATAAGACGAGCTGCTCCTACAGAGCAGTGACGTTTTTCCTGCCTCCAGGAAGTTACCCTGTGCAGAAGGGACAGGCTGGGGACAGAGTAATGAAGAGAGATCCCTCCTGCAGAGCCTGGGAACAGGAAGGAAGAAGGGGAAGATGAAGTTGCCTTAAGACAGCCCTGGCTGAAACAAGCCTGAGAAAGGCACAGCAAGATGCAGAAGAGCAGCAGGAGATGGTCCCAAGGAGCAGAACCTCCCCTTTCACAGATAAACAGCCCACATCACCCCATTTCTTCTTTGCATGGTCTCCCTCCTCTAACTGATTTGGTCTCCAGAGTCCATTTTGCAGAAGTTGGTGAGAAACAACAGCTCTTGTAAGATGCTGTAATAGTCTTCATTTTCAGTGAGGTACTTTTCAGTCATTTCTTGCTTTGTAAAGTGCATGGGTGCATGAGAAGCGATCTGTCTCCAGGACACCTTTCCATGTGGAAATGTCAAGTGTTTCATTTTAGTCTGGGCTCTAGGATTACTAGATTTTTTCCTAAATAGGGAAAAAAAATTGAATTCTTGCCTCCTTGTCACAAAGATGGAACAGAACTGTCAAGAGAAACACCTAACAGTAAGAAAAAACTAAAAGGTAATCTCTGCTACTGGTTGGGAGACAAATCCAAGTCAGACCACCTGACAGCACACATCACTGCTTCATGACCTGCGCCCAGAAAGACAGCCTTAGCAGAAAGCCTCTCTGTTGGCTTGCAGACTGGAAGCGCAGCTGGGGTGTGGGGTTTGTGCTGGGAGCCTTTCAGGCAACTGCACTTCATCACATAAGTGACAGGGAATGAAATCGCATGCCTGAGCTCAGGGGAGTTGAACTGTGAATGAATTTGGGTTGCAGACACACAGGGCAGCAGAGCATGGAATGCCCAAAGCCTTCAGCTTGTGTTGAAGCCAGTGGGACAAACTTGGGGTGGCTGCTGAGTGTCCAAGGCACCCCGCCAGCGCTCAGCACCATTCGGGAGGAACCCTAACACAGCCAAGGAACACTCACCACCTTGCTGGATGTGTCCACATCTCCACAGTGGTTGTTGTTTACTAGAGGGTATAACCAGGTGAGCATTTTACTCCAAGTATCTGTAGGTAAATACAAAAATGATTGTTTCCAGGCTGTCAGCATGAACATGGCCCTGTCAAGGGGAAGAAAGGGGGATCACCAGCTGCTTTCAGTGACCAGCACAGGAAAGGCTGTTCATAACTCACCAGTAGTGCCACATGCAGCTTGGCAGGCTGCTGGACTCCTCTCTCCCAAGGGAGAGGCTAGGACCTATGATCCCTACAGCAGGGCTGTTTGCACAGCCCTTTTTTCTGGCCCCATTTTGTGGTGCAGACAGATGCTGTCTTCATTGCCATCAAACTGACTTGTGTACAGCTCCTAATCTTGTTCTTTTTCAAAGCAATGAAAGAGGCAGCAAGTGCTAGAGCATGACATAGACTTAAAGCCCAAGATTTTGGAGGAGGTCTGTGGTTCATCACCCTTGTTCTCACTCTCCCTGCAGCTTGCCCAGCAGGAAAAGCCACAAGAAGTGCCTCACCTTCTCCTGGTGAAGTATTTCAGAAGCTGGAATACCAAGAGCCAAAAAGCACCTCCAGGACCTGAGCTCAGGCCTGGACCTCCCACTTGATTACTACTTTGGCCTCCTCTTGCAGCATGGCGAGGCATGGACAACACCAGGCTGGGTGACCCCATGGTAGGGGAGTGGGCAAGAAGATGCCCAAGCTCTGCACCATGGTACCAACAGCCACACTCAGCTCCAGACTCTATTAAAAGCCTGTAGCAGGCATGGCCTGCACAGCACCTTGAAGCTCAAGTGTCACCAGCCACCACGACCTCAGCACCCTCACCGTGCCTACCTGCAAGGACTGTATAGCAACTATACAGATGGAAACAGAGGAAGAAAAAGAAAATAAAGGGATGGGGAAAGAAAAAAAGTGAAGCACTCCTCATACAGCCACCTGAAAGATCACTCTTATACCCCAATCTAGGCACATGTCCCGTGAGGTTGACTGAAGCCACATCACACCTGCCCACGGTAACATCCCCAGGGTCAGGCTCTCTGAAAGGCTCCTGCTCAGGGCAGGATTCCCTGCACAACATCTCAGCTGTCACAAATCACGCTTCCTGCCACCACATGCTCCAAATATTTCCCTTTCCACTGCACACACCGCAGTGCACTGCTTTATAAAGCAAGCACTTTGCTGTCTGTCCTCAGTTCATTTATACAGGTTTTGTTTGTGTGATATCCGGGTTGTTATTTGTATCAGTTATACAAACACTTTCTTAGAAGAATTTAAACATGTGGAAAATGTTTGCCATTTATCCCAGCCACTTCTGAAAGGTATATTTTTTTATCTTTTCCCAAGCCATAGTTTATAACATAAACTACTGCCTTGACATTTGGATATAGAGGACACCACTGATTGTTAGCAATTAAAAAAGTCAATTTGTGCTAAGTAACATCATAGATTCGAAGCACAGTAGCAATGCATCAATAAACTCCTGTGTTCCTGTCATCTCTCTGCAAAGATGCGTGCATGTACATGCAAGTACCCAAAGGAACCTTAAACAGCACTGCAGATGAAATATGTAACATGGATATACAATGCAGCCAATTAATATGGCTCAGTGAAACAATGGTTCATTACTCAGCTGCTGAATACAGACATTCTGAGCATCTAAGTCAGCAGCTACTTCAGATGACCAGTGCTTGGGCATGAACACAGGATTAACTTCTCACTCCATGATGTTCCATAACCCTGGTATGGCCAAAAGCTTATTGCCTTTCTGATACCAGAGCAATGCAATGTCTTTACTGTGTCTAAATAAAGACACCCTGACTATATAGGGGCATCTACCCTCTAGTACATCCAACAGAGGTACAAACTTAGGCTCATGAACAGCTTCACAGCAAAGTAGACACATCTGAGATTGTTGGGGTGGGGGTGAGGGGGGTGGGGAGGGTGGTTAGATGGCTGAAAGAGCCTCCACCAAAGGGATCAGCAAAAGTGGTTTTATCGAAGCAAGATGTTTTAAAAGTGAGACTTACAGTTCTGAGGCAAGGCTCACTGTTACTTACTGCAGAGGATATAGTAAAGGCTCAGAGTTGCCAGTACAGACATCTTGGTGTGTGGTAACACAAGGTTATGTGTGATACTGGTAACTTACCAAAGATGTGCTGTTAGCAAGGGGCATCTCAGCCTCAAGATGTAACCTCAAGAGATATCACAGCACTGCAGTGCAGCCAGCCACTTATCCAGCCTCAAAGAAGGTTCACTCGGGCTGTTGTATGTACAGAATGAAGTGGTTGGCTCGTAGTCAAATTACATGCAAAGCAAAAGGTAAGCAGGAGACTCCTTGTCAGTTTGCTTTGTTCCTTGATGAACAAGCCTTGGAAGGGCCACCTGCTATTCATGCCTTAATCACATGGTCAGTGTACCAGTTTCCAAGCCCACATGTATAGATGCTCACTATGTCACCCTGTTCCTGCAGGGGTTCAGAGAACAGGTTGGAACCAGAGAATTTCTAGGCCCAAATATGGCCAAGGTTTTTGCTTCCTTTGGAGACTGAACCAAACCACAAGTTTCATCAAGAAGAAAAGCACATCCATCAGAGAGGTCAAACACAGCAGCTGCAGAGAATAGAGCACCAGCAAACTTGACTCTTAGGTCTGGAGTGTCAGAGCTCCCATCCCATTGGAGCACTGATCTGGTGTGCAGCAGATGCCTCTGTCCTTAGGTGAAAGCCTGACCTCCAACAGGGCGACAGCACATGCAACCCGTTCTTAATGCAATGCACTGGAAGGAAGAAAATTACCATCTTGCTTATAAATGGATTTATTTTCCTCTCTTAATTGTTTTAATTAATGTAATTAATTCCTGGTTGTTTGCTTGCTTGATGTCATTACAATTATTAGGTTACCATATATTTTTTTCATACTTAACAGACCCATGAGGCTGAAGGATGCATCTGGCTTTGCCCAAGAGCAGCACAAAAGGTTTCTTCTAATGAGCTGTGAGGAAACACATCACCAGCAGAAACTCCTTAAATTCAGCTTGCAGGGACAAAGAGAGAACTTTGCTGTATTTGCAGAGTACAAACAAGCAGCAGGTATCTCCTGTGTAAGCTGGTGGGCCTAGCTGCCACAGTGATGTTTAACAGCTCACCGATAAAACTTAGCTAAGAGGAAGGCTGGGTTTGTGGGGGTTTTTTTAAATCCAGAAGGCAAACCAAGGGTCAGAGTAGAACTACTAGAAGTTAACAAAGATTCAAACCCCCAGAAATTCAGCACAGTAAGGTCTTCTTACTGGGTCTGAAACAGAGTATCAGCTTCACTGCATATCATTATACTCCAGCTAGAGACTTTGGGGTAGGTATAAAGTCACTTGCATTAAGAGGGCGAACAGTAGTGCAGAAAACCACGTTACAGGATCTAGAACCTGTAGTGCACAGGTGACAGAATTATCATGGTTGGAAGGGACATTTCAGATCATCAAATCCAACTATCAGCCTAACCTGCTTATCTTTCTACCTTTAATTACCACATGGCTGTCAGTTAGGTTTTGATGTAAGGACACTTAAGTGTTTATGTTATTTAATTTTCAATAAAAGCAAAATAAAATGTTATACCTGGGACAGTTTTTAATTCTGATCATAGTTTATCCTTCCAGCAAAAATCAGGTGCAGAAAGACTGCAAAGCAGGTAACTACCAATCAGGACTTAAGTTTCCTCAGCAAATCAACCCTAAAGATGTTGTGATAATGAGATTCCCAGTCCATGGATGCTATCGAGGTGAGGGTGTAAGAACATGCCAACAGTGACACAAGAAGCACCAGAAAAGCCTGGCAAATCAGCCTGGTAAATTCTGAGTAACCACTGCAAATACTGTTATGCTGAATGGCTATTGCATTATTTAAGAGGACAAAAATCATTAAGTTTGCCAGCTAAGACAATGGCACAGCTTCCTAGCACTGATGGTATCACAGATACCTTCACAAATGGAAACAGATCAGAGGTCTGAGAATGCAAACGACGTGACAACGTGACATGACAGCTTACAAAAGACGTTTTGGCAGAGCGACCTTTAGGAATGGGATTTCTCTCATCTACCAGATCAAAACATAATCCATCAGTGACAAGAGCCTTCCGGGGCACTTAGAATGAGGAATCCTAGCAAATAGGTCTGCTAAGTAAAGGAAAAGGCAGGGGGGAGAGGGGCATTACACAATCAATCAGTTGAGCACACTGGGTTTTTAAGACACAGATGCAGGAACAAACTGCAGCTGTTGAGAGAAGCAGTAAGTTTTCCCAGCAAGTCCCATACAAGCAGAAATTCCTGATGCCCTGTAAAGTCAGTATTGAAAATGCCAGCTCAGAGACTATCATGCTGGATAACTAGAGAGGTTGAACTACCTTGAACTGTACATAAAAGGGACAGTGAGGCTAAGAACCCTTTTTTCCTCATTACAGTCCTCTACATTTAGTCCCTGGGCAGTGATGCTTTCTGTACTAGGGTTGGAACAACTCTCACTTAGACCCATTGCAGGGAGTGACATGGTCTCTCTTGGTCCTGGAATGAATGAGTACAGAGATGTTGTCATCAGCTGCCTTCTATAGCTTTTAGATGCAGCTTTTGGTGGCAAGCAAACAGTAAAAGCAAATCCTTTAGTTCCAAGCCATTGACAGCTTTTAAGCTCAAGATGAGAAGCAGATGAAAAACCAGTACAGAATGGGACATATCTGTAAGTCATACCATCTCTTCTGAAGAGGACTACTTATGAAGACGACAGTTAACATGATAAGCTAACTGCAACTTACAGGTGACTGCTGCTGTAATCTCAATTTCCACTTACTTTGGGCTTGCTGACCCCTGAAAACCCCATCCCACCTCCATACCCAGCTGTGAATGGAAGCACTTAGGCACACAAGTCAAAAACGGTGGTCTGAATCAATAAGCTACAGGATGAGAAGACATGTCTCCAACACAGTAGAAAAAAAGACCACCACAAAATTTACCAAGGCAGGGAGACTTCACTGGTTTTGGGATACCTGAAGATGGTGGTCATATTGAAAGGTATTACCCACCAGATTTAGCTTGCTGCAGATCTGTTTTAATACACAGTGTCTCTCCTCTGCTTTCAGCAATGGTCAGGACATGTCTGGGAGACTGAGAAGCCAAAATGCACACATCAGTTTGTAGTCTCAAAGATGGGGCTTAGAAAGGAATTTTTCCAAGTGGGGAAAAAAGGTTCATCTTTGATAGTCAGGCAATAAGCAGTAACTTGCACAGCAAAGGAATCTATTTTAGGCCTTAGGGGAAATAAAAGGCTCCTCAAAGAGAAACAATGCATAACCCAACTCATGCTCTCATCCAGTTTCTAGGCTTGTATTGACTTTGAGCCTCAAGAGTCTTGGGTGTTGCTCTAGGTCACATACTTGGGAATCTTTTTAGTAACTTTTAGTCCTAGACCATCTAGTCTAAAAGGACTAATGACTCACTTCTGAAACTCTTCAAGATTGGACTTATAACAGTCACTGGCTCTGAATAATTATTGTGGTTGGCTGGGTTGGTTTTTTTTTATACATGGTAGCAGTTTATTGATTTATCTCCAAAAAAAAAAAAATAGCCATGAAGAAGCTTTTACATACCCTGATATTTAGGAAAAGTGGCAGAGACATTAAACACACCACCACAGAGGCTCTGGTCAAAACACCCATAGGTCATAGGGAGATGCCTTCGTTTATACAGACCACGAAGCCCAGCAGAGGCTATTAATGAAGGCTGATCTCTCTAGACGCCTGTGGTGAAAGCTGAGTAAGCTGCCAGAGCACAACCCCCAAATCCCTCCTACCGCCACGAAGTAAAGCGCAGTCGCAAGGCTCTGATTCGGGCTCCAGCTGCACCACTTGTAGCTGAGCTGCCTGCTCAGCTACAAGGCTGACTCAAGGGTTCCCCTTGAGTCCGTCGGACCCGTGCAGGCAGAGAGCTGCCATCTCCTGCAAAGGTGAACACCGCTCAACTCCAAAACCCTGTTCTTGGCCACTACATGAGGCAGCCAAAGTCATTTCCCAGTTAACAACAGCTGTTCAGAGAGCCAACGTGACCCACATGTCAGTTTTACAGCACTTCCTAGGAACAGGGAGATGAGACAGCAGACAAACAGTTAATTTTGCATACCCATGAAGTGGTATCTCAGCCTTGGGCTTCTTCCTGCTCCTCTTACACTTCTAAAGCAGTACACAAATACTGAATTCTCTTCAGAGGGCAAAATACCACATACAATTAAACCACATCTGAGTTCAGTATGAAGAAATTATACTATATTAAGCATGGCACTTGCCCAAACACCCACACCTTTAAGGGGGGAGATGATTTTCACAAACATATTTTTTCTGCACTGTTTTCCTGGTGAAATGTTCAAACTTCTGAGAACAGCCTGCACTTCTGGTGTGATACCACCTCTCTGTGCAGGCCCAGCTACTTCAGGAGTGCCAGACACCAGACACATACCAACCTAACATTCCTGGAAACATCACAAGAGCAACTTCAGTTGCCTTTTCAGATCTTTCTGAAGGCCATTATTTTTAACAAAGTTGCTGGGGAGGGAAAACAAAAAAAAAAAAAAAAAAAAAAGAGAACCTGCTGCCCTTGAATCCCACATACATGACATCAGGAAAAAGAGTCTCTTGCCAGATAAAATGGAAGACAAAACCCAAGTGGCAAACTAATTAGGGGATATTAACATGACCTCAGCTGTGCAGCAGATTTGCCTGCCAGCACCTTGTCTGTTCTTCATCTCTCCACAGTATTGTCAAGAGATTCAACCCACAGAACCAAGGAATAAAATCTTGAGTGTCTCTGGGCACTGGGTTTGTTCTGAAAGAGTGCTCTTTCAGATTTATTTCCTGGAAAAGGACTTAGACTTTTTTTTTTAACTACTGCAACATAAAAGTGATTCTTCTCTTTTTCTTTACCCCAGTCTCTGCCCAAAGCCCTTCTAGAATGGTAAGGCTTCATGTACTTTCAACTAATAACTGATTTCAGGGATGATCACATTTCTTCCACAAACCACTAATTGTTTCATTATCAATGTACACAGCTTTGGGATGAAGTAACTCATCCTAAAGTGATGAATTAAGTTTCAAAATCTTTAAGCTATTACATACTACAGCCCCTTTTGTAATCAGCAAGAAGTACCTGCTTTTGTGAGACTCCACCTGGGGTACCATATCCAGCCCTGGGGTCCCCAGCACAGGAAAGACACAGAGCTGCTGGAGAGAGCCCAGAGGAAGGACACAAAAACGATCAGCAGGGTGGAGCACCTCTCCTATGGGTACAGGCTGAGAGAGTTGAGCTTGTTCAGCCTGGAGACGGCTCAGCAGAGACCCAATTACAGTCCACTAATACTTAAAAGAGTCCTACAGGAAAGTGGGAGAGAGAGTGTAGGGATAGGAAAAGGGGTAACAGCTTCAAGCTGAAAGAGGGTAGGTTGAGATTAGATGTTAGGAAGAAATTCTTCCCTGTGAGGTTGGTGAGGCCCTGGCACAGAGAAGCTGTGGCTGCCCCCTCCCTGGCAGTGTTCAAGGCCAGGTTGGATGGGGCTTTGGGCAACCTGGTCTAGTGGAGGGCATCCCCACCCATGGCAGGGGGTTGGAGCCAGGTAATCTTTGAGGTCCCTTCCAACCCAAACCAGCCAGTCATTCTGTGAATTACAAGTCATTCTCTTTATAGAAGAAAATACATTAAATATGAAGTCTGGGTATATTCTAATTTAACTTCCACTAACCTGTTAGCCCATGAACAGAGGCAGTCAAATACCAAACTCATCTTTCTGAATTCCAATGCTTTGATTTCCAAGAAAATATATCCTCGATTATTTACTGAAAGACAAAAATGGTTTTAAAAAAAATCCAAGCAAAATAACAAAAAACACAGAAGCAAACAAGACAAAACCTGAGCAAAAGAAGCCAAACCCTTTTCCTCACTGTGACCTTGGATAGTTCAAAGTAGCAACCTCAGGGCCGGCCCTCCTAAGCCTGAAAGTCAATTCATACATGAAGAATTAACCTGGCCTCGTCAACACCTATGTTAAAAAGATGGAAAAAAAAGAAACATAACTCAATTTCCATAGCATACTCTGCACTGACAGCATCTTGCTCATTTTCCCACAGAGATGTAAGCAGCACAAAATAAAGCCACACTGGAGAGGTCTAAGCACCACAAAATAAACCCAGGCTAAGAAAACACCACCTGAGGAAGCTCTAGTCTTGTTCCCCAGAGGAAGCAAGCAGCACCGGTTGAAAGGCGGGTTTTGCCAGCACAGCGCTCTGGAACTGCCGTGCTGCCACCAGAGCCAAGAGGAACACAGCTTTCCACACGCTTTACTAAGGCATCCCACCCAGCAGGACATCCCGCAGGGCGCAAGAGAAAGGACCCCAACAAACGGGAAACTTGCTGCTGCGAGCCGCCTGCTTGGAGAAAAGAAGACTTAGGGGGGACCTAATTAGTGTTTACAAATACCTTAGACATGGGTGGCAGGGGGAATTGGCCAGCCCCTTTTCTTTGGTCAGTGGAGACAGGACAAGGGGCAATGGCTGTAAGCTGGAGCACAGGAAGTTCCGCACCAACATGTGGAAGAACTTTTTCCCAGTGAGGGTGACAGAGCCCTGGGACAGGCTGCCCAGGGAGGTGGTGGAGTCTCCTTCTCTGGAGATATTCAAGACCCATCTGGACGCCTATCTGTGCAGTATGAGCTAGGGAGCTGCTTTGGCAGGGGGGTTGGACCCGATGATCTCTCGAGGTCCCTTCCAACCCCTAAGATTCTGTGAGATTCTGTGAAGCTGGCTGGAGATGCGCGTTTCTGGGCCGTGAGGCACACCTGGCCCTGCCGGGGTGCCCCTCGGGACCCCTTGCTGCCCGCAGGCTGGGGCTTCCCCCGGGAGACCGCCACAGGCCAGGCCGGGGCTGCAGGCCTGGCCTGGGGTGCCGGAGACCAGCGCTCTCCCTGACGCCGCACCCCAGCGGGCAGAGACCACCGCGAAAGCTGCCACCGCGCCCCGATCCCCAGAGAGGTAAAACCCCGCGGAGGGGAGCAGGGCAGCGGGGCGCGTTTGAACGTTAAAATCCCGCTGGCGAAGGCGGAGCCAGCCTCCTGCCGGCAGCCGCCGGAGCCGCTGGCCCACCCGGGCACGTTAAGCCCCACCCTCTCCTTCCACTCCCGCTTCCTATTGGCCAAGGCGCCCGCCCGTCAGCGGCGGTTGCCATGCGGACGCCCCCGCCGCGGCGACGCCCTGAGGGAGGAGCGGGGCGGCCATGGGGGCGGGGTGGGTGAAGGAGCGGGTAGCGGGCAGTCCTGGTACCTGCACCCGCATCGGAACCGGCACCGGCACGGATGCACGGCGCGGAGGAAGCAGTGGCGGCGGGGGGGCCGCGGGTGAGCGCGGCGAGCACGCAGACCGACAGCATGGCCGGTGAGCACCGCCCCGCGCCCGCCGCGGGGGGCCTGGCAGCGGGGGCGGGGGGGGGGCTGGACCGGGGCCTGCCCCGGCTGGGAGGGAGCGGCGGCCCCGCCGCGGTGGGCAGCGGGCATGACGGCGGGCGGGGCGGGCAGGGAAGTGTGTGTGGGGGTGTGACCTGAGCGGCCTTTCACGGGTCTCCTCTCGCCCACCGGGCGCTTCGAGGTGTTCCTCGAAACGGTCCATCCTCTCGCCGGGGCACTCGTAAGGCTTCTCCCTCCCTCCCGCCCCCCTCCCCTCCACTGCTGTTTCACAGGGTGCTCCTGCCCCTGCAGCGAAGTATTGCCCCCCTCCTCCCGTGCCGTCCCGTGTCCGTGCCCCCCCCCCCCCCCGTGCGCACTCATTCAGGCGGCCTTTTGATGTCAGACGTTTGTATTTTCCTCCCACACCCCCCCGCCCAAAACGGTCCGGTTTTCCGTTGCCCCCACTAACCCCTGGAGCAGGGCCCCCGCCTACAAACAGAGAGCAACTTTCTTCGGAAGCTGGGGATGCCCAGGCGAAGCGGGTTTCGATGGATCTCGTGTGTCCCCTCTCTGCAGTGCCGGGGGGACAGTGTACACATCACCCATGGGCTGAGTATGTAGTTCTCTTGGCTGAGGAGCACAGCAGTGCTGACAGGTCTCCTCATGGGTAGGTGGGGTTTGTTTCTTCCTAGTTCTGTGGAAATCCTGCTTCCGAAGGAGATGAAATATGAAACTAGTTTCTAGTTTCCTTTTCCCAGACAGAGAGTCATGCCGTTGATTTCCTCCTCCTTGATGCTGTCAGAGCACAGTCCCCATAAGATGACTTCTTACAAAAAGCCTGTCAGACTTTGAACTAAGGACTCCTTCATTGCTGCCATGGCGTAATCCTGTATATCTCAGTCACATCCGGATGGGCAGTGCCCTGCTCCTTTTCCCATGTAGGTGTGGGAGCAGCAGGGTTTTCAACTCTGGCCTTCACAGCATCCTTTCCCTGGAGCACGCTTTGCCACACTGGAGCAAAATCCACAACCTGGAGGGATGTATTCATACCTTTGTGTGAAGTGGGGAAGCTGCGAGGATTTGATGCACCTGAAAAGAGCGTTCCTTTCATCTATGGTTTTGCTCTCAGCAGCAGAGAGCCTGATTCCTTTGCTTCCCCTGTCTTCTATAATTGCTTGAAATTCTGTAAAATATCTTCTACTTTTTTTCCAGGCCATTTCAGTCAGTGGTCTTTTCACTCTGTTGAACTTAAGGGAACATTGAGCTACAGAAATCGATAAAGATGCTGATACATGAATATGATAACTGACCACAAGTCTTTTCCTTTTTCACCATAATATTCTTCTGCTTCTCATTATGAATTCATGTCAGTTCACAGCAGGGCTGTGAAATGCAGATTCTTGTTTATTTCCCATGTGTTTGACAGGTCAGACTCAGGTTAGGCCCAAGACAACAACTACTAATTCACACTTGTTTCTGGTGTATTGGGTTTGAAATCTCCTCTGTATGCCAAATTGTAATCCATCTTAGAAAATATGGTCCTGTATGTATGAGTTGGTATAAATAGCACTTTTCATTTAGCTTACCATTTGGAGCTGTACCTGTGTGTACTACAACAGGAGTGAACAGGGACTGTAATGAGAGTGAATTCAAATCCCCACTTAAGAAAACAAATCCCACGTGTTTAGATGTGCATTGTAGACTTACTTTTACAGTTCTCTTTAAGTACAGGTGTGCTATGTGCCATGTATATTTCCAGTAGTATAGTGTCTGTGCTAACCAGGTGCCCCTTGGGGTGCTTGTGCACAGTGGGATAGCATAGCTGGGTGGCCTGAGGAGTAGTGGATGACAGTGTGGCCTCAGATGGTGTTGCTGAGAGGTCTGCAGTTGCTTTCCATAATCCCTAGTAATTTTGTTCTAACTTCTGTGTGGAAAAAAAAAAGCTGCTTAAATAACATCTGAAAATTATATTCCAGTCATGGGTTGCACATGTTTATCTGCTATGTTAATTGTTTGGGTTCACAGACATGTCATTAAACTAACCCTCTTCCCCAAAGCACACTTAGTATCTGATAATATCTCTTCCAAACTGCTGGAACAGCTTAAATAAATGTTCTTCTCTATTCTGTTCTTGCCTCTAACTTCTCCTCCTTTGCAAAAGCTTTAACATTTGCAGGAAGGGATAAAACAAAAAATAACACTATTGTCAGACAGCAGACATGAGACCTCCAGAGGTGTATGTTTACTACATGCTCTCAGTAAGCACCTCTGAAATAGGGACTGGAGCTTTTTTTAGGATTACATGCAAAGTGTGTGGGGCAAGAAAGCTTTACATCTGCAGTGGTACAGACATTAGTGAACAATTCAGTTCCTTTTTCATTTGTGGGACACTTGGTAATGCTGAGCACTGGCCCTCACAGGACAGTGACCAGATTTTGAGTAGAAGCACAGCACAGCAGAAGGTGGTGGTCTGAGAAGGGATTTTCAGCTACCTCTTTGGTTATTTAGTCAGAAGTAACAGCCTGAGCAATGGGTTTGACATTTTTTAAAAGCCTAACCAAAATTCAAGCAGACTGTAAAAAAACAGAAGCAGGTTTCCCCAAAAGTGATGTAACTGGAAGGTTTCACAATGGCTCATCCAGTCTTGCTGTGGGTGTCAGTGTAAGGTAATGATGCGTGCCTGGATATTTTTGCTGTCCTCTGTGGTGAGCCTGAAGCTGAATCACAAGCTGTGTCTCAGATTTTTGTAAGCATCTCTGAACCACGTGAGCCCATAAGTTACATGGGATCTGATCTGTTATTTCTGCTCTTTACCTCTCAGTAGAATTAACTCACTGGATTTCAGTGAAAGTTTTGGCACTTTCTCTTGTTGCACAGATCTGATCTCTGCACCCAGATGTGAGTGTTCTGAATTGACAACTCCCAGCCTGAAGAGGACAGTGGGGATTTGGCTGCTGCAATAGCAGAAGTAGCTGATGAACCATCTTCTTTAGTAGCAGTGCTGTAGAAGACTAGGAAAATACTGTTCAGCAGTGGGAGGTTTCTTTATAAATATTATTGAATAAATATTTCTTCTTTTTTTTTTTCCTTCTAATGACAGGTCAAATGCCAAGACTTTCTAAGGTCAATCTTTTTACTTTGTTCAGTCTCTGGATGGAGCTCTTTCCCTCAGCTGAGCCACAGAAAAAATCACAGGTAAAATGCCTGCACTTACTGTTAATCAGTCTTTCTGAACATCTGCTAGTAGCTCCTGCAGTGAACTTAACCTGACTGCTCTTTACATGACAGATAGTCCTGAGGGGAAAAAACAAACAAAAAGTTGATAAGCGTTTTTCAAGTATTTTTTTAGACTAGGAAAAATTCCACTGGTGGGAGAAAAACAGCAAAATGGTTAAATACTGTGTGATTTCTGAAAAGCTTTGGAAGGCAAGGTGTACCCCTTAACAGGTGAAGCAAACAGTAAAAAAATGATGGTGGGTATTTTGAAAAGCATAACAAAGGAGCAATGGTGTATACCATGCACTTCGTAGTATATACTAACTGTGACTTTAAAATCAGTGTGGTTGATGGTGTAGAGATACTCTTTTAAATGTAAATGTTTATGACTGTAGAAGAGTTCTATTACACAGCGGATGTGCACAGAACTACCTGAAACGTTTGTTGATGAAGCACTTGTGGATAACTACCTTAGTGACAATGAAAAGGAACGGTCCTTGAGACTGGGTCTTCTGCCAGTTACACGTCTAAGTAGAGGGGAGTTTTCGGAGTGTACTGGAACAGGGTGTTTCCTTTTGTGATCAGAGTTCTTGTTGTGCTCTTTGAAATGATTGCTAGTTTGTGCAGAGCATACCCACATGCACATGTATCAGCCAGCGCAAGGAAAGGTAGGAAAGTAGTGGGAGTGACAATTAGGCCTAATTTTCAGAGCTTGGTATGTCCCAGACTAGATCTGAAAGAGGGAGAGATGGGCAGCACCATACAGACTTCAAAAGCAGTTTCAAATTTTGTAATTCAGTTAGGAATGGTACTTGGGGTATACGTAGGGTTTTAGTACAGTCTCATTTCTGTTACTGCAAAGAAATTGGATCATTTACAGATCTAAGGCAACAGTGTTCTGGTAGCAGCTGGATTGCATAATGAGATGTGTTTCATCAGCTTCATGAAACTAGCCTGTATCCAGTTTCTTTCCAATACATGGGGATCCAGATGTAAGACCTCTTGTCTGTAGTATGTTCTTGTCTGTAGTATGTCTTCTTTTTCCATGGAAGATTCTTGAGAACCAGGATCCATTTCTATAAATGAAGGCACAGAAATTAAGCTAGAGAAGCTATTGGCTTGCAGGATGGTCAAACTTAAGACAGAAATGAAGTTCAACAGCATTTCCAGACGTTGGATGATTCAGAGGGGTTTTCAACTATAATTGACAGAATTTTCTATGCTTCTTCTGGGCTTTGTTATGGGCAAAGCAATGACCAGAACAATCAGGAATTTGCCACAAAAAATACTAATAGTAATGCATTTCTCTGTAGGTAAAGAAGAGTGGTCTAGTTGTGGTGAAAAACACGAAGATTATCGGTCTTCATTGTTCCAGCCCAGACCTGCACGCTGGCCAGATTGCACTCATTAAACATGGATCAAGACTTAAAAACTGTGATCTTTATTTTTCTAGAAAACCATGTTCAACATGTTTAAAAATGATTGTAAATGGTAAGCAGTGACTGCAGTAGAGAACGTTACGCTTGTGGTTAGTGGTATCAGAAAGCCTGTTTTCTCTTTGGACTGTCCCAGTTGTAATGCCAGTCCCTAACTTGTGTAGCCAACCCTGATATTTTCCATGAGGCTGAAAACAGTATTGAGCATGCATTTCCTGGTGCCAATGATCAAGAAATTGCTACTGAGACCCTATCTCTCTGTGCAGCTATTGCTGTTCATGAGGCTTGCCTCTTGGTTGGGATGCACTGCTGAGATTCTGGCATACCTGTTGCACTTTGCCAGAGCAACCCTAAGTCTAATGAGTAGGCCAAGATTGCTCCGTTTTTCCTTGCCTGCCCATTGCTTGTCCATGGCACCAGAGGAAGGGTATTTTTTTAAGGCAGAAATCACAGGGAGTATGAGAGAGATGAAGTGAGATGAAGACATGTCAGATTATTCATTATGGGACCTGCTGGTACAGCCCTTCTGGAAGTACTGGGTTTTAATCTCAGCAGCAACTTCTGTTAGTGCTAACTTTTTTGTGTAGTGTTAATCTATCTGTTGTAGGTAAGACTTAGGAAATACCAGTTTATCTCTATAGTCCGATTATTAAGCCTGATAAGATCTTGATACACATATGTGCTAGCATTTTTATTGTCCAGGTGCCAGCAAAACAACACTCATGGCCTTAAAGGAGTAAAAAGAGGGTTAGGTAGTAGCATGTTGCAAATGAGGTGTATGTTCCACTGTGCCTGCATGGTTCCTTCCACTGCATTATCTTCTCTTCCAGCTGGGGTGAACAGGATTTCTTACTGGCCTGCAGATCCTGAAATGAGCTTGCAGAATGAGGCATCCAATCCCATCGCCACTGATGATGCAAAGCTAGATGCCAAAGCAGTAGAAAGACTGAAGTCAAATAGCCGTGCTCGCGTGTGTGTGTTGCTTCAGCCCTTGGTGTGCTATATGGTGCAATTTATTGAAGAAACTTCCACCAAGTTTGATTTTATTCAAAAAATAGCCAAATCTCTGCCTGACTCCAATACTGAATTTTATACTGCATGTAGACAAGAGAGAATAAAAGAGTATGAAAGCTTATTCCTAATTCCAAATGAAGAAACGCACAAGCAGATATTGATGACAATAGGACTGGAGAACCTCTGTGAAAACCCATACTTCAGCAACCTTAGGCAAAATATGAAAGATCTTGTTTTGGTCTTGGCAACAGTGGCTGCCAGTGTCCCTGTCTCTGACTGCTTTGGATTTTACAACAGTGAATCACGGCGAACAAATAACACAGACCATCAGGGCTTGCCCCAGGAGATTGCAAGGCACTGTATGATACAGGCCAGACTACTTGCGTACCGGACAGGTGAGTTGTTCTAATAGTGGAGGAAGAACGAGTCTCATGAGTAGAGTGAGTTCCTGATTTCAGTCTTACTTCTTCCAAATAATTCCTTGAGTGAGCTGCTGAATTCCCTTCCTACACCTGTGAAACAGGAGCAGCAGTCGTAGTAAAACCCCCACAGGGGTACACAGTATTGTGAGTGAAAGTCCCGAGCTTTCCAAGAGAAAAATCAGGACAGTTATTTCACTCACAGTGCCAGCAAAGCCTGCCCTGCCAATATGTCCAACACCTATCTAAAAATAGAATACAGTGACATTTAAACTCTTAAAGCTGCTCTGAGGCTCTTTTTATATGCAGGCTTTACAAAGAGTTTCAGTTATAAAATTAGTGCCAATATTTTAAGCATCTTATGTACACTTCTTTAGAAAAGAGCAGCAAAACAATACCCTTCCAGTAGGGCATTAAGTACAGTTATATTATGTTTCCTATTTCCAGTCTTATTAGTGAAAATGATTATATATCTGATGGGGGGTTTCTTGGCAAAGATGCTGGAGTTTTGCTGTGGCCATTGTTATTTACTGCTAAAATGTGTATTTTAGAGGACCATAAAACGGGAGTTGGAGCTATTATCTGGGCAGAAGAAAAATCAGTAAGTATGGAAAAAGTTATTTTGGACTCAGAATTCATATGCTTGAATCTGCTTTGAGCTTGTTATTTTGCTTTAAGTTTATACACCTGTTTTTTTCCTACACACAGCGCAGTGCTATAGAAAGAGTGCATTTCTCATTTTAGTAACTAAGTTAATGACTGGTTCATCATTCTGCTGTTCAAAATGAAGGGGAACTATGAGAGGGTATAGTAACCACCACAGGGTCTTTGCCAAGCTTTTCCCTGTGCTTGCTTCCCTAATCATTGTCAGTTACTGCAGGTGTCCTGACTACAAAGTTTGGACGCATCTGCTGATCAGGCAGCATGTGCCCCCTCTGCATGGTCCTTTGCAGCTTTTTTGGAGAGGTCTCAGTGCAATCATAGCAGGACAACCTCTTGAGGATTTTTGTTGCAGTTGAAATGCTGTACCACATTCCTTTTTGGATCAAAGCAGTATTTTTCTACAAGTACTGTTAGTGTGTGTATTCCTACCTAAACATCCAAAGAAAAGCTTTTATTCCTTTATGTCTCTGTGCATGTTACCAATCCCAGGAAGCCTCACTCCTCATGCAGCTTCAGCATACTCTTCATCTGTTTTTAGCACTTCAGTCATCAACTGCTGATTGCTGTTTCTTGTTCTGATTTCAGTTGCCAGTTGCTACTTTGTCAGCCCACTGGTCTCTGGGTGTGTTGGGAGAGGGGTGAAACAGAGTCTCTGGCTAACTCCATCCATATTTCATTATGTACATTGCAGAAAGGCTTAAAACTAAATCGTTCAGAGGTTTTGTTCCTGCCATCGGTATTACTTCCTAAAAGGAAAGCCTCTCAGTCTTGGTGCAGTGTGTTGGCTGCAGTGTCAGTTTGCCTGTGCTGCTCCTGTGGAGTTTAATGGAAAAGCTCCATACAGGCAGGGAGCAATTAGCAAGAACTGAGTTCTCTCTTAACTGCTATAACTTGGCATAGAATCATAGAATGGTTTTGGTTGGAAAAGACTTTCAAGATCATCAAGTCCAACCATCTATCCATCCCTACTAGATCCAACACTAGACCATGTCACTAAGCAGCACATATACTCTTCTTTTAAAGAAATCACTTACAGGGATGGTGACTTAACCATCTCCCTGGGCAGCCTGTTCCAATATCTGACAACCCTTTCAGTAAAGAATTTTTTCCTAATACCCAAACTAAACTTCCCTTGGCACAACTTCAGACCGTCTCCCCTTGTCCTGCCACTAGGTAGCAAGGAGAAGAGACTGACCCCCACCTCACTACAGCCACCTTTTAGGTAGTTTCAGAGAGTGATGAGGTCTCCCCTCAGCCTCCATTTCTCCAGACTAAACAATCCCAGCTCCCTCAGCCATTCCTCATATGACTTGTCTTCTAAACTCTCCGCCAGCTTTGTAGCCCTTCTCTGGACACGCTCAAGCATCTCGATGTCCTCCTTGTAGTGAGAGTATATACTGCACAACATTATGACTTAGTACCCAGTGAAAATGGCTTCAGACTTGGTGCTTTGCTTACAGTTGCAGAGAAGCTGTGATGGAACGGGAGCAATGTATTTTGTGGGCTGTGGTTACAATGCCTTTCCTGTTGGGTCTGAATATGCGGATTTCCCACACATGGACGATAAACAAAAGGATCGGGAAATCAGAAAATTCAGATACATTATACACGCGGAGCAGAACGCCCTGACGTTCAGGTAAGGGCTTGGGTTGTACCACAGGAAATAATGAGGCAGCTCAGAGGCAATTCCATGACAAATGCATGATGTCACTGTGATGAAGTGGGGATTGCAATCACGGTCTTGTTTATGCCTGTGTGGAATTTGGATGTGTGTGGACACAGTCACAGAATCACAGAGTTGTAGGGGTTGGAAGGGACCTCGAGAGATCATCGGGTCCAACCCCCCTGCCAAAGCAGCTCCCTAGCTCATACTGCACAGATAGGCATCCAGATGGGTCTTGAATATCTCCAGAGAAGGAGACTCCACCACCTCCCTGGGCAGCCTGTCCCAGGGCTCTGTCACCCTCACTGGGAAAAAGTTCCTCTGCATGTTGGTGCAGAACTTCCTGTGCTCCAATTTGCAGCCATTGCCCCTTGTTCTGTCTCCACAGACCAAAGAAAAGGGGCTGGCCAATTCCCCCTACGCCCCATACTTAAGATATTTATAAACATTGATCTTTACCTTTTATGAGTCACGGTAACTTTACCACAACTGACAATGTTACCGTGGATTTGCAGAAAAACAGAACCTTGTCCTTCTCCAAAGAGACCAGAGCTCTGCTTCTTTAATGTTACTTGCTGCTCCATCATCTGTAGTTAAAAACAGTAGATTAATGAAGTCTACCTATCGTAATTAATACTATAATCTTATTGTCACTGTATAAGCTGAATCAGCTGTGGGGTTTCTTCAGACTTCTTAAGTAAACTTGGCTTTTAAAGGACATGCAGTCCAACACATGGCATCTATCCTTCAGACACAAGTCACTGCCTCTGCTTCCTGCTAGGACCGTGCTACAACCTGAAATACAGAACTGTGGCAATTGTTCAGGCTTCTGACCATGATATGCGTGGAAAAGTGGGATGGGTGTGCTGTTCACAGATAGTAAAACCAAACCAGATGTCGTTGTGTGCTTGGGCACTTGAGTAGGAGTAAGTTGCTTCAGAGAGTAGATAACCCAGCGTTTCTCTGCTTGCTATTGTGAGGTATCATTTGATAGGTTCAAACCTGTCAAGACATAAGCTTGGAAATTCTGTTTTCTGACTGTAGGTGTCGAGAAATCAAGCCTGATGAAAGAAGCATGATATTTGTGACCAAGTGTCCATGTGATGAGTGTGTCCCTTTGATTAAAGGGGCTGGTATCAAGCAGATCTATGCAGGAGATGTTGATGCTGGAAAAAAGAAAGCGGACATATCCTATATGAAGTTTGGTGAACTTGAGGGTGTCAGCAAATTTACAGTAAGTGCCGAAATATATTGTAAAAACTGGGCAGCACTGAGGCAGGGCGGGGGGTTGGGGGGAGCAGTCACCTGCAGCCTACATAGAGGAGGGATTTCTAATGCTGTTTTAGTCAAGGGAGTGGAATGGATAGGTTGCTGTGTCATGGCACTGGAGAGAAGTGCTGTGCCATGTGCCAGATGGTAGGGCCGAGTGTGTCTGCTTTCTGTGGTGCAGTTTCCTTGCACATTTCCCTCTAATTGTTGCTGCTGTTGGAGGTGGTCTCTTAAGTTCTCTCCAGGCCTCCCAGTCACAGCACAGCAGCTGGTGTGGGAGATGGCTGTGTGGTTTTGTAGGCCCTTCCAGCACATCCTAAAAGAGCTGCGGTGGGTTTTGAAGGTGGCGAGGTGCACCTGTGCTTGAGGTGCTCACCGTGACAGACCGCAGCGCTGTCAGTTTGAGCAGGCTCATTTCCCCCTCCCAACAGAGTAAATGGCCATGCATCCCTTAATAGCTTTTTATCCTCCACACAGGTATGTGTTGGAAGGACATGCCTTGCAGTGAAGGACTGTAGGGTACTTTTTCTTTCTCCCTTTGCTCTTTTTTCTGGAATAAGAAAACTTTTTCTTCTTCTTTTACCAGTGGCAACTAAATCCATTGCAGACTAATGCCATAGAATTCCATGACCCCTCAACCAGGGAAAGTAAGTATTTTTTCATTAATTTTATTACTGAAGTCATAAAGTAAATGAGATTGAGTTTTAAACAAAGCTGAATTCCTCTGGGATTGATCAGTCTTAATTAATTTTGATTCCGATTAGTTAAATTTTGCTATGAAAACTCCTCTGAGCTTTTTGAACAGATGAACTAATGGTAAGTTGGAAAAAAAGCTTTTAACAAATGCTTGGCATTGGTACACATGTCACAAAGTCTAGTAATGCTGTTATCAAGGTCAACAACGTGCTGTTTTGCACGTGGCCATTTCAGACTCTTATAAAGAGCACAGTTCTTTTGCAAGAGAAATCAGGACTCCTCCCAAGTCGTTTACATATGTTCTGCAGAACATTTCAGGTTTTCTTTCATGAAGTAGAATCTATGACAGTGCTTTTCAATCAACATTTATTTTTGTGTGTGTATACACACACTTACTAAGGCCATAAAATCCTTAACAATCAAGGAAGACATTGTCTGAAGACAGGATTTAGATGAGGCTTACGTTGAAGCCTTTTTGTGCTACAAAAGTGACTCATCATAAGCATCTACATTCAGCTTCCAGTCCTAGAATTTCTCATCCATAGTTGAAAATAATGTGGGAAAAGAAGATAAATAATTTTTGTGCCTCCAGGATGAAGATATGGAGCGTAAAGATAAGGAGCTGGTGGTTTTTCAAAGCACTGAGCCCTGTGCTAGGAGCATAAAAAGACTGAAGGTGTTTCTTGTAGCACAGAAATAGCCATGTACTACCAGCTGATTCCTAACATGTAGTGAGCTAGCTTAGTGGAGAAGTCTCTTTGTTAGCTATTTCCTTATGAGTCGGGGGAGAAAGGGGGAAGGGAAGGGCTCTGAGTAGTGTTCATGGCATTAGTAATCACTGCAAAATGTTAGGGCTTGTTTGTCCCTCTCTCTGCTAATGGATTTTACACCCAGCTGGAGAAAGATTCATCCTGGGGTACTGTTTGACAACCTTTAACAGGGCTCATTTTTCTAACAGTGTTTTCTTTGAGATGGTATGCTTGCATTTTCAACACTGAACTGTTTTAAGTTCCTTTTTTTCCTTAGGATGTTTCTTTTACTATGATTATTGCATGTTCCTCCCTATGGGGAAGAGGACAAGCTCCCCCACCCTCCTACCCAGTGCTATTCCAATGCACCTGTATGTGCACTGGAGATTGAGAATTTAGAGAATGATTGAGAACACAATTGAGAATTTAGACTATGCTTACTATTGTATTAATGTTTCACACATGTTTTTTTTTCTTTAGATGGGGTCCAGAAAACAAAATCACTAGATGACCAGCAGCACCAGAACAAGAAACTGTGTCTTGGTCACTACTGAATAATTATGCACTTCTGCAGTCTTGCTCTGTACTTTTTATAATGCAGCCTGTTTGCACTTTCAAATAAGGAAGAGTTTTATTTATTGTTTGGGAGGTGATTTTTAGAGTAAGTTTATTTATGATGTCTTAAATGTTTTACAGAATTACCTTAAGGTCTTTTTAATTTAGAAGTTCCTGGGGAAAATGCTGCTTGTATTTTCTGTAAAAGTAACCTGGTGGCTAATTAGCACATTAAAAAAAACCCAAACAAACAAGCAACTGAAAGTTGATTGCTGGTAGATCAGAGTAATAATAAAATGGTATATTTTTCTGCTTGGTGTATTGAGGGAATGGATTTCAAAGTTCTGGGCTAGCAGAAGGCAGAAATAAACACTAGTTCTTCAAGTACAATCATCAAGGGAATATTTTAGGCAATGACAGATAAATAACCACTAGAAGTTATTCCTGATCCTGAAAGTGGCTTTTGCTTCTCAGTCTCCTTGTATAAAAGAGACAAAGGCATTGGGATGGCAGTCATTGCTAGGTGAGTGATTTGGAGATCAAGCTTCTCTCTCACGCATACCCTCTTCCAGCTTCCATAGCTGCAGAGCTACTGGGTTTTGTGCTACTTGCATTGCTGCTCTGTGTGCTTCCTCAGATGCACCCCATCTGAATTAACGTAGGCAAAGACTAGCTTTGCTTATTCTCAGCTTCTGGATGCAGGCCTAAAAGAATGTGTCTGTGCACATCTATCTCACTGGCCCCTGTGTACTATGTGAACATTGCTGGTGTTTGGGTTTTGTTAATCTTCACTAACAGGCTTCTGGGACTACAGAAGCGAATCAAGTGCCAGATGTCCTGTTGTTTCTTAGATAGGATGGAGCCAGTGGAATAGCCTGAATTTTTTTCAGGTGCCAATCTCTTGGATGACTACACATGGAGCAACAGTGGCTTTAAAGCAGCCACTGAAACTGCAGGGTAATGCTATTGGTAGCTTTGAGAGGGTGCTGGGTAGGTAACGGTTAACCAGCACAGAGAGCTGTACCCAGAGGTCACTCTCCTTACTCCCATCTGTTTGCTGCTTTGAATATGACCTCTAGCTGTTTGTTTTAGCTGATGTTCCAAGACTTTCTGTTTACTCCTCTGCTCAGTTCTCAAGTGCAAACACCTTGAACCTTCTTCTGCTGCCAGTAGGATATATAAATGGCCTTTTCTCAGTTCTTTCATGCATCTTGTCATTGCTGCCCTCCTTAAAGTCCTAGAGGAGGAATCATGTCTTCAGATGCTGCTGTAGGTTCTGTTTGGGAAAGGTTGGACCTAGATGGTAAAGCTGGGATTGGCTAGTGGCCATACTTAACGTGGCATTAATCACATGGAGTCTGTTCTCACATAGTTTGGCTACTGGTCCTGTAACTTAAGCTACAGTTCTTGATGCTTGCAGCTGCAGCAAGGAGCTGTAATTCCTCCCTCGTGGCTCGTAGAATAACTTCATTGCTGACTACCCGGACTTTGGAACTGGGGAATGCTCCTCTTCCCACCATGAGAATTCACTCTCACTGGAGCTGCAGAAGCTGCAGTTTCTCTGACCCTTGTTAGATGGAAAGCCATTGAACGGCTGCTGGTGGAGTCCAGTACATGCAGGGTTAGCAGCAGAACTGTCACCAGGCAGCTGGCTGACCTCCTGCACCACTGCAGTCTTGCTAAGCTGGGTGCATACAGATTCATTTCCCAGGACCAGGTACTGAGTGAAGGAGAAAAATCTGTCAGCTGAGGGAAGGATGGTGAAATCTCTTTTTGCATCACACCATGGAAGAGTGATTTTTCACAGCAACTCATGAGGAAGTAGCTGGACTGTCTCTTCACCAGGTCTTGCCATCTGGTGAGGAGGAACCCAGGAATTTAGGACCAGCAGATTCACCTGCAGGACCTCTGTGTTTTCCCTCTCAGATTCAGAGTGCAGGGCCTGGGGAATACATTATTGGTCTGGATGCTGTACAGACCTCAGAGAGACAGTTTTTCCTTTTCATCAAGGATTATACAGTTTTGTTGTTTGCAATTTACATATGAGATTGAAGTCAAATGTTGAAAGATTATAATCTGGTTTTAAATCATAAATATTTTGCTTTGGCATGTCTTCCCCCTCCCACACACTGCTTCTTGTAAGCATCTCACATTAGACTAATTACTCCTGGATTTTTTTCTACAATAAGAACACTGTCCAGATTAGAATAAAATGTCTGCCCAACCCACTGCAACCTTCTTGTTTCCATAATCCATTGGCAATGCTTTACTACCTGAGGTAAAAGCAGGGGAAAAAAACAGGGGCAGGTCTCTTCAAGTTTTATGCTGATCAGTCAGCTGTAACCAAATCAGTAAAGAAATCTGTGTCTTTATAGGAACAGCTGAAATGGAAAAGTCCTGGAAGCATCATAGGTGGCCTGTGTGCACTGAGAGATAAATCAATATATAAGTCAAATATCACACACGTTAAATAGCTGTGCTGCAGCAAATGCTGCTGGTAACCTGTGCTTCATGGGGAGTTCATACTTTACTTTTTATCATTTTTTAAGAAGAGGATTTTTGTACAAAACTTTCCATCGAACTTGGAATTTCTTTCAAGGCTGAAAGCTTGGAAGTCTGGCTTTATTTCTGTCGTGCCGTATTTCCTAGTTTCCTCCAAAGGCTCTCAAGTTTCTGTAGGCCCTGACTGTCAGTATAACCCTACTTCTTTAATTCTTACTGGGATGACTAGTTAGGGTCTTTATCCTGGCCAAAAGGAACAACGTGAATGGATTTCTCTCTCAACTCATGGACTCCATAGGCACTACTGTGTATGTCATCTGCCTACCAGGGAGAGCCCCGGAAGATTGAACATCTCCTGCAGTGCTTATTTTGCAAATGAATTCTTAGGATGTTTGTTTCTAACACAAAAGAATCAATGTAATTAAAATCAAGAAATGTAAAAGTTATATATTTTATATATTGTAGGGAATTTCCATATGCATTTTGGGTCTGTTTCATTCATTTCAGAGCAGTCATTTTAGTTGCAGGTATTAGCTATTAGTAATAATTTGGCCTCTTGACTGGGAATTACAGAAATTCTCTGTTAATTGTCTGCCTTACAGCAAAACACGTTTTCTGCTAATAAATTAATCCAACAGTAAGTACTAAAGTGTATTTTTAAGTGCTTTGGTTTATTAGAAACATTACAGAGTGCTTTGAAATGCTCACAGCTTTACCAGCACAGTGTTGTCCTTGCTCATGAGCTGCCAACTGTTCGCCAAACTGTGTCACCTCCCTCTGCTCTGCCTGAAGAATTTGTCCCAACATGAGAATTTGCCTCCTGCCAGCCTGGGGGAAGGGTTAGGGTCTCTTCCCTCAGCCCTATGAGCATTAATCAGCATTAAATCCATCCTTGGGACAGTAAGACCTGCTGCTGGGAGCACTGGATGAGCTGCCACCTCTGCAGCTCTGTTCTTGGAAGGGATGGAAATGGGTGAAGCTTTGACCATCCAGAAGTAAAATTGGTCCCTGCTGTGCCTCGTGCCTCCTGCCCTGGGTTGCCTGCTTGGGGATATGCAAGCATCTGGATTCAGAGTCACCATGGCAAAGGCCTGATCCATCTGGGGTTTCTACCAACCTAGCTCTAGCATGGGCATGTGGGCTAAAGGCCTGTTAGCCCATGGGGTGCGTTAGGGCTATTCCTACAGTTTGTTTTCTGTTTCACTTCATCCAAAAGGAATCTGCTCAGTGAATGCCAAGACTGGCTCATGTTGCAGAGCCACACACAGTATGCGGGGACAGATGAGAGATGCGCTTCAGAAGGGCTCTTGAACTAAATGTCACTGGGGACACAGAGCAAGCAGTCAGTGGGGTATGTTCAGTTGAGCTGGCAACGGGACAGGCTTCCCAAAACCATGTTTAATTTGGGGACCACTTTGAAAAGCTTTACAGACTAAATAAATTAAAATAAATTTAAAATTTTTTTTGTTTCAGCCATTCCTGCCCGCAAACCAGACTTTAAGTATCTGTTTGGCTTTAATTTGTTAGATCCAGTAAGCAGCCCTGCTTATAGACTAGAAAAGAAAAGGCAGTGGATGGTGTGTGCCATCTGGCTTACCTTATCGTTAATGAAGAGGGTCACAGTGCCACGTGTGCAGAGCTGAGCTCCATTCAGCACCAAAAGCTAATTGCAGTGAATTGCTGTCGAACACTTGCTGATCTTCCTCGGGATCCTCCTGGTTTCCCAGACCTGCACACCTGCCTGCTAATGCACTGGGTTTGTGTGCTGCGTAGGTACATACTGACGGCCTCTGGGCCTCAGCGCTTGCAGATGCTGGGCAGAATGTTTCCTCTTTGAGGGGGTAGGGGACTGCTGAGACAAGATACTTCCCACTGGAACCCACCTCCAGCTACCGGGATGGATACAAGTAGAGACGAGATGGGGGTCGTTACCAAAAGACTCCCTTGAAACTGGGTGCACCCGTGTGCGGGTCGCAGCCAGAGGCTAATCCTATAGCCCAGGGTGAGACGGTAGGGGCAGGAAAGGCTTTGGTGCGGGAAGAGAGCAGGCAATTTGCTGCCGTGTTGATTCCGCGGCCGGTTTAAGGAACACGACTCGGACAAGCCCCCCCAGAGTAGTTCCCAGTATTGGGGCTGCTTCTGCAGCGGCTCCTGCTCCTGCCGGGCGGGAACGACGGGGCTGCAGCGCCGCGGCGTGGCCGTCAGGGGGCGCTGCTCTGAGGCGAATCGGCCGCGCTCGGGCTCCCGGCCCCGGCTCTGCAGCGGCGGGGGGTGAGGGGTGTGTGGAGCCCGGTGTCCGTGCGTCTGTCCCGGTGTCCGTGCGTCTGTCGCGGCGGGGATGCTTTACCATAAATACTGCCGGGGGCAGCCAGCACACCCCACCGCTGCAGGCGGCACAAGCTAAAGGCGTGCTGCCGCTCCGTGTAGACTGCCGGAACACCTGAGAGGGCGCACAGCGCGCAGAGGAGGGGGAAATGGGGCTGGGGCGCTTGTCGCGTAGGGAAAGGCCTTGCTTGAGTCGCAGCCGCGCAGGCTTAGCCGTGTTCGGGCTAGGGACACGCGGGGAAAGCGCTGCGCACGGCTTTTCCCTGGGGGGTTCTGCAGGGTGACGTTCATCTTCTGCCCTCCGAGCATCATCTCTGGTTGTACCTGAAATTTCCCGTGCTGCTTTTTGGGCGAACCAGGCTCTGCCCCAACACTGGGTATCCTCCTGAAGCCACAGGACCAACACTGGATATCCTCCTGAAGCCACAGGACCAACACTGGATATCCTCCTGAAGCCACAGGACCACTGTGCATTAATTCCCTTCACACACACTGCTGAAGAGGTAGCGTGTCTTCCAGAGATGGTTATTTGCACTGCAGCATGTCAGTCACTGGCACTAGAGAGGTACATGATCGATAACAAAGCCTTTCCAATGTGCCTACATATTTTTTTTTCCTCCTTTGCCTTCATTGCTCAACTATCTTTACTTTGGCTCTGGTGAGGTCACCTCATTGTTTTGCCAGTGAATTTTCCCCCCAGGGCAGCTAAATTTCTAACTTGCAGGAAAAATAAGGGGTTGAATGAGCCTGGGGAAATCATGAGGCATTTGAACAATAACTTCAGTGAGAGCCAGGCCTTAGGGACATGTCCTACAAATGCCAGCATCGACATATTCCCTCCCCCGCTGCTCCCAATGTCATTTCAGAAGTACCTGAAAGATGTATGTAAGATAGTATGAATGCCAGTGCATTCACCTGCAGTTACTCTTTCGTTCCAGTTGTGGGGCAGGACAAATTTAGCCAGAGGAAACACAAAAACAGTGGAAGCAGAGGAGCTTAGCTGCATGGCTAGAAGTGGCATTTATTAGCAGGGGAGCTGGGTCTTTTGTTGGAATGAACATACGTTTCTCCTCCTCCTGCAACGCCTGCCATCGTCCCCTGGGACACGCTGCATTCTTGCCTGCCAGTAGGCCTGTCCCCAGTGTCACTTTCCTTTGGGCCTTTGGCAGGAAGCATGAGCCATTGCTGTCAGCCCACAGCGAGAACCTGCTCCATCCCATGAGCTAATTGCGGCTCTGCCCTTGACACTCCTTGGGGCACAAGGCGAGTCTGTCTGTGAAGATCATTTTCCCCCCACACACCCAGCTTTAAAAGAGGGAGGAGGTGCCTTTCTCCGCTTCCCCCACGGAAGACCTGTGCCCTGCAGGCTCCTGCTTGTCCCACGCACACAGAGCCCATTGGGCATCTGACCATCTGCCTGAGCAAATGACGGGTTTGTTTGCTCCTTGCTAGCTGCCAGGGCAGGGCTGTGCCTGGGTGTGCCGCCTGCTGAAAAGCTAACCCTGGCTGCGTGTTTGCACAAAGCTCTGAACAGATGCAGCGGGCTCGGCTTTGACAAGGGTATTTTTAAATCCGCTCCAAACCCTTGTCAAGCCAGCTGCTCTACAGCTGAGTTGAAGGGCATTGTCAAAGCCACGCGTTAGTAGAGGTAACAGTACCCAGTGATTTGGAAACAAAGGGCCTTTATGCGTAAGAGCTGAGCAACGCGCTTCATGGCCCAAAGACAGGGTACTGTCTTCTCTGTGCCCTCAGGAGAAATAACAGACTGGTAGCACTACCCAGGAGAGCTGCACTGGGGAATTGGGTGGGTTGTGTTCCTTCAGCTGGGCTGTGGTGCCATGACTTACTGGTGCTTGTTGTGCAGTCAGGTGGCTTTGTTTCTACTTGTCACCTTGGTGTTCAGGTGCTTGTTGTGTCCAACTGCTTGGGAAACCTTGATGTGCTGGAGGTGCCTGCTGGCACAGCGTAATTGTTAAAACATACAGGTAACGGACACATCTGGCCATGGGACAATGAGACTTCATTCCCAAAAACTGCAGCATGGGGAGAGGACCTGAAGGAAAGTGCCCACAAGAAGCACTACCAAGGAGCAAAACAGGCACACCAAGGGAGGAGGTTCAGGTGGCACAGGACACACATTGGGACAAACCTCATTTGCTGCTCCACAGCAGGTAGCTGCAGTCTCACAGATGGCCAGGGCATGAGATGCTTTTCCTGTGGCTAATGCTCGGTAGCAAAGCCCTCACAGCTGTTGCCAGTGCCACAGGGTGGTGTAAAACACTCTTCTAGCCAAGGGGAGTTACAGTGTTCAGATGCATGGTGCAAGGCAGAATGGTTTCCCACAGCCTGTGCTGGGCCACCCCCCCCCGTCCCCATCCCCAGTAACCCAGGCAATACCAAGCCCAACATGTGTGGGTGTTTGGTGGAGGAACTGCCTCCCCACGGCGGCAAGGCTGGGCATGGCCACGGCACAAGGTTTCCCCACACTGCCACCCGCTGTGACACAGCCTGAAGTGGGAAAGGTTATTTTTACTGTGGTTTTGCAAAGCCACTCACAAACGATGCCACAGGAAAGGGGTTGCTTGTTTAACTGTTTTTCCTCCTTTCAGATTCCTGGAAAGAGGGGCAGGCACCGTGGTGCAGGACCATCACTCAGGCGGGTTGGGCTGACCTGCCTCTCCCTGGGGCGCTCAGGGGAGCCGGTCCAAGTCATAGCCCCATGAGATGCTTGCATACAGCTGAACCACATGGCCCAAACCTCTAACCTGGGTCTGGGCTTTCTGGTAGCCTCCTCCCATGTTGCCTGCCCAGCTCAGAGCTGGCCTGGCTGCTGCTGCTTCACGGACTCACACACTGCAGGCTGAGGGGCTAAGGATCCACTTCAGCATGGCCTGGGGTGGCACTCAAGCTCTTTCTCCTGCCCAGGCCACAGCAGCTCTCACAGCAGATTGGCTTCTCTGGCTGTGGGGTTGGACCCTCCTGCTCGAGGCCCTGGGACACCTCAGGCAGAGTCTTAACAGCTTGTGCTGCTCCACTTGGTGCATGAGTATGGAGAGAGCCGAAGTGAATTAACTCCTTAGCTCACTGGGCTTATTGCTCAGTGGGAGCAGAGCCCTGGATTTGCTCTGAACAGCAAAAAGACTGTATGAACTCTCTGTTAAGGTGTTGGCTGGAAGGAGGAACACATGAGTTCTTGAGACTGTGTCTGCATTTACACCAAAACCTGATGTAAACCAGCGCCCCCCCCCCCCCCCCCCCCATTGCCTCTTCTCCCCCCTGCACCCCCCCCCCACCCCTCTCGGGACTTTGGCTTCATCAGGGAAGGCCTTTAGGAACTTTCATTTGTCACCAGGCATCAGTGAGTGCTGGGTGTCTCCTGCTCAGACCCCAGGGGCACTGCAGCCTGACAGGAAAGCAACCGGTCACTTTAGGTCCATCAGCATAAGAGCTATGAAATGGGCTTTCATGGCCTGGCAGTAAATGCATTGTCTATGCAGTCCTCAGCTGCTTGATGCTGCAGGTCATGTGTACAAGTCCAGTGGGTGATGCTCAAGGCAAACACGGAGTAGTAGCTCCACAGAGGGAAAGTGGTGGGTGCCAACATGTGCAAGTCCAAAAATGGTGGAAGGCTGCAGAAGCCTACATTTTAATGCAAGAGCACTTAGACAAGGAGAGGGAGAGCTTTGTACAATTCCCTTTCATGTAGCAGAGCCCAAAACCCGTATCGCCTCCCGCTTCGTAACGGCCTGCACCCCCAGGCATAAGGTGTTCTGCAGGAAGAGGCTTCCAGCCAAAATGTTGAAGTGCTTCTGCTTCAGACAGAAAAATGAAGCATCTGTTGGCCCAGAGAACTGATCAAGCATCACTGCACCCTTTGGAAAGAGGCCTGCAGTCTTAGTGCCAATTTCACAGACAAGACCAAATGGGATCCCCATCTCCTCTCCCTCATGCGAGTGCTTTTATCATTAGATTACAAGGTCCGAGTCATTATTTCCTTCTGACCTTGTCCCCAGAGCATGTGGATTAAGATGCTTAAGTGGCCTTCTCTTGAAGGCCAGAGTCCTGCATCCTCCCCCAGGTTCACACCTGCTGGCATACATGCCATTACAGGCCAGGAAGGCTCTTCTGGATACTCCTAGCCAGATTTCTCTTAGCGGAACAAGCTGCCTAAATCCCAAGACCAAGATTCCTGGCACTCTGCTGCATCAAATAAGGTTTTATGTGCAGGATAATGCATCTCATCTTGGCAGAGATTCATTTGTACAATCCAAACCCCCCTGAATGCTGGGGTGGGGACTGGAATAGAGATGCTGCAGCCCAAATATCCTCCAGCTTATTCCTCTCTCTCTGCAGAATACAATCTTCTTCCCTGTGCTCACTGATGAAGCATGTCCTGCAATCACACAGCTCCCCTAGACAATCATTTCAGAGAAATTGTGAGCTCCTGGTGGGAGCAGTTGCTTCAGCAGAAGAACCACCTTGATTGAATGCACCAAAGGCAATTAGGAGCTCTATCGTTATTTCAATGTTGCATCAGAAAATACCTCATTTTCATTTAATTAGGGCTGTGTCCCCACCTGCTGTGAAATATCATTATGGTGTTTAATTTCGTTGCCACTGTGTCTTTTTTTTTTTTTTTTTTTACTTTTCTAAGCAAGTTGAGCTTTGGGAAGACTCAATTCCTT